>JAMPIV010009881.1:0-54693 GCA_024509875.1 Oreohelix idahoensis
TTTGTATCTCTTTTTGTTGCGCTGAGATCTACCGCGATTATTATTGTCTCTGCAATTATCCACTGTATTCTCTATCGTAACTATTACCTTGGTTTTGAATCCCAATTACTATAGTTATTATTGTCATTACTACATTGACGAGAACATTTATTAGTTTGATTTTGTTGTTTTCGCGAAGAATAGTTTGATAGTCCCTGTTATGACTACCTCTGCGAAAGTGTCGATAATTATTGGTCCCGAAATAACGGGGACTGTAGATCGTCTCCAGTTCTTCGAGGAAGAACCATTTATATGATTGATTGCCTTGATTTTGAGTATAATTACTTTTACTCTTTCTATTAAAGTTTTGTTGAGCCCCTTGAAAATTTACGAAGGAAGTTTGGGCCATATGGTGCTGCAGAAGCAACCGGCAAACCTTCCTTCACTTTAGAGTTGCTAATGGTTACATGAGGGTGCGCAGTTACATACTGGCAACAATATTCTTCCATTTCTTTTATGTTCTTAGGTTTACGCTCATGAAGAAAAGCAAGAAAAAACTCATTGACAGATGACATAACTTTGTCTCGAAGCAATAAGTCCATAAGAGCTTCAAATGTTTTTTTTCTGTTTTAGACAGCTCAATCCAACGTGTAAACGTAAGTCGTATTTTTGCTATGAATTCTGAGAATTCTATCCCAGTTTCTGGCAACATATTTTTGAATTGAAGACGATAACCGTCTTCGGTAAGTTGATATTTTCTTAAAAAGCTGCCCTGACAACCTCGTAATTATTCTTGTCAGGCTCATCTACCATGCTTAACATACTCAAAGATTCACCTTTAAGTATATTTGACAACTGGTTAACATATTGTGACTTATCCACCTTCTCCGTTTGACATGCCCGTTCAAATCTATCTAGATAAAATGTTATGTCGTCAATGGAGGAATTGAAAACAGGTAGTTTGATCTTGTGAGTAGTCGCATTTGACTTCTCGGAAGTTGACAGCTTATTTGGATCATTAGCATTACTCATATTCATCAACTTCAACTTCTCTAACAACAAAGCTAAGAGTTTTTCTTCGTGTTCCATTTTTGCTTTTCTCTCCTCGGCTTCTCTGTCTAGTCTTTTATTTTCAGCCTCAGCCTGTAGTCTTCTATTTTCAGCCTCAGCCTGTAGTCTTCTATTTTCAGCCTCGGCTTCTCTTTGTAACCTTTTCTCTTCAGCTTCTTTTTCTAATCTTTTGTTTTCAATTTCCATCTGAAATTTCCTTTCATCTGCCTGCCTCTGCAATTTTAAATTCTCAGCTTCTATTTTCTTTTGTTCAGCTTTTGCTTTCCTTTGTTCAGTTTCTGCTTTCATTCTTTTTTCTTCCGACTTCAATGCCTTGGCATATTGAGTAGTCGCAAATTCTTCCAATTTATCACCAGTCTTACCAAGGGATTTCCCTTGCTCAATGAAGTACTCAAGTATAGACATTATGTCCAATAATATGGGCTAAGTAACCTGAAATAATAGATTTTCTTATTCTTAATGTTACCTTAATGGTAACAAGTCTTAAATATAGCACTTGTATATAGACCACACTTTATCCCAATATCTGTGGGAGACAAGTCTTTTGCAAAAGAACTTGTATAATCAACCGTATAATAATAACACTACCAGTCGATTCTTTATGTGAAGTGCACTACACAGCTAATAGTGCATGACTAAATATATCTATAAATAGCATATGTGAACAAAAACAACGTAAACAAAGAACAATCATCAAAGACAATACGAAAACATTCGCAGAAGTCAACTAAATCATAAAGTAAAACTAAAGAAAAATATCACAAAGAGTGGGATGATAACTGCGAAAAAGTAAACAAAACAAATGACGTCACAGTGTATAAACAAAAGGGTGTATAGAACTAAATGATAGGAAAGACGAGGCTGACAAATACAAACAAATCAAATCGAAACTAAAGAACATACAAAATATAACGAAAACAACGAAAAGCACACCTCGTCACAGCTAACAAAAATAGCAACAATTGTCGCTAGCAAATTTCACTGTGGAAAATTTGCACAGTCCCTAAAGAACGCTGATATAGGACCTCTGTCACGTGGTATCACCTATAATCAGACACCGCCCAACCGAAAAAACCCGCTGAAATATAAATATAAACACAACGTGTAACATATAACATATAACAAAAGGATATGTAAACACAGAAGGCTCAGTTAACACAATATAAGGCACAGTTTCACAAACAAAACAGGCCACTTATCTTTAGAAAATCCTATCGTCAAAACGGCAAAGAAAGGGAAGTAATCAGCATTCTAAAGATAGATGATCCAACGCTGATCAAACTTCTGAACTTGCATCAACAAAACTGCAATGACGACGGTATTTGACCTTATGACAATAATAATGATGAAGGTTTGGGAACTTGGCCTTCTGAATACAATATCGACGTTTATCGGCACTTGTCCTTCTAATGTCAACATAGACAACGTATCGGCACTTGTCCTTCTGATGTCAACATAGACAAACGTATCGGCACTTGTCCTTCTGATGTCAACATAGACAATCGAATCGGCACTTGTCCTTCTGATTACAGCATCAACGAAGGTACAGTAACTTGCCCTCCTGACCTAGATTCGTCTTGCCTAGCTGGGGTAGCGGACGTGTCAAATAACCACGCAGCGCTGAGTACTCTCGATTATAGCTGAACTTGACAACTTGACCATAAAAGCCCCAACGAGCTGGCTCACCATAAATGTAGCCGTCTATTTTGTAGGTATCGGCCACTATAAATGTTCGAGAGTGTTTTATTTATCTGCTGTGCGTTGTAGAAATGTATGACTGGTTCTATGAATGTAAACAGTCATGAATGGTCTGTGTCCGCTGAAGCGTGGCAGGTGCCCGTGACACAGAATAGCATAGGTACAGTTTGGCCACTGAAATGAAGTGTTGAATGAAGACGAATGTCCAGAGTCAGAATTGGGTATAATTCAGCCCAGTGTAGGCTGACATGGTTGTATACAGGCCCTGGTTGGCCGCAACAATGCTGGCATTCGTGAAGATGGCTGGAGGTGTATTATGAAAGGTATAGAGTGGGTAAATCTCAATGATTGCGAATGCATGTTGAAAAGGGTTCGTTGTAGTTGAAGACAAGCATCAAATGACATCACACTCTATAGCTATACATGTAGAAAATTCATAGAGTTCTAGGGAACACCTCAAACGTTTGACAGAACTTTAATACGCCACAACGACGGGTACGCTGACATCGATATATGATAGTCACAGAACAATTCAGGACATAGTAATAAGCATGAATAAAGTTCATTAGCAAATTATGCAGGTATCTACTAAGCTGATCTCATATATAATTTCACCTTCATCAGCTTCAGCCCAATATAATCAATATGTGAGCTTAAACAAATTCCTCTCTGATATCAATAAGTCAGATGTGTAAATCGGTCTACCGCAGGCCGCACGAAAAATGGCGGGCTTATGAGTACAGTTCAAATTGGCCTCCGTGGACATATCTTGATCAAACCTTGCTTAAGGTGTTACCGCTAGCATAGCGGAGTTCAAGAAACATAGCTACTGTTCTCCGGGCATAGAGTAACCCGATATATGAATCAATGGTATGATGATACCTGAGGTGCACTTCTAATAGTAAAGTCTCTTCTCTGCCAGTAGAAAAGGGAGCGAGCAGGGAACAAAAATGTCAGAACCTAAACTGGCTACAGATCGAAGTAATCAGAGAGCAATTACCTTTACATTCGAAATACACCACAATTCACAACCGTCTCCAGACGTTTAGAAATAGTCACATGGGAATAATATCAGTAGACTATCAGTCGAACTCACAGAGGGCTTCATTCCCATGATGAAAACTCGGTTCGACGAAAGACGTCTTAACCCAACACAGATTTACCTCGACTCCCGGGCGGAAGTCTCTTTCTCACATTCCAAAACTTGACGCATGCGCAGTTACGCTACCCTTCTGAACTAAATCAGATCGGGCGATGTGAAAACATTCTAAGAAAGATTGACCATTCAAGGCTTATATGGTCATGGGATAAACATCGACTCTAGTTGCAATCATTCTAAGAAAGCTGACTTATACGAGCCAAATATGGTTATACCACCAAGACACCGTTTCTAAAATTAGACCACCTAGACAAGAAACAAGAGTGGGTAACAACCATATATAAAGGACCCTAGTGAAAAAAAATGAGTCGTGCCCCTTTGATAAGAAATTAAATGCATACAAAATAGACAGGTACCTTTACAGATTATAACTCAGCAAAATCTGTGTGCAACAGCTCACCGCACCCTCCAGAGATAAAAAAATGAAACTTTTAAAAAAAATATGTCCAAGAGCAAGATACAACAGGCTCCTAACGCACGAATGATGCGTGGACGACAAGTAAAACCTTTGGGTAAAATGCCTAACGTGAGGCTAACTCGACGCCTAGAGCGTCAGGTGAGAATATATATCAGAACCTTAGAGAAAGCATTTCTCTAAGTATATATATATATTTCAGGGAGGTGCCACCAACGTACACTACAGTGCTGACAACCGTAAAATGCAAGGAAAAATTACATACATATAATTTTGTCTTACATCAAATATCTTATCTACAAATCTAATAATGAAGCATCATCAAAACAGCGGTGTAATCATATTAAAATACCGCATTATAGATACAAGCATCTTAATAATCCAAAGTTACTTCATGTAAATATATAATAATATATTACAATAACGAATTATACATCATATAACTAAGTTGATGATCCAAGTAGAGCAGGACATCGACTAAGATTGCACATTTACTGTGTCGTCCAAGGCTAGGTAAGGACCTCACAATACGCAATGGTTCACAACATGTCTCGATCCTCTCAAACATCAATGACTTACTGAGAAAATACAAATAATACAATTCTATTTGATAACCGTTAGGTAGTGTAATATACAATACAAAATTCATTCTTACTAATAACTGTGGCCGTGAGAACTTTCGGCCCTTATATTGCTAACTCAGCCTTCTTCCGTTATACCAAAGACGGCAACAGAAGAAGAAAATCACACAGCCTAATATCATGAATTCACGTAAAGTGAGAACATATGTGCTGCTATATAGTTATAGAAAAGAACAGTTATAAATCTCTAAGTTATTAGGAAATCTAGGACATAGAAGTTAAGTGGAATCATGCGGGCATCTTGACAGAATGTCTGCCATAACATTATCCGAACCAGGATAGCTCGTACCGTGAAATGAAAAGGTTGAAGAGCAATGGCATATCGAGTTGACCTCGAGCTCTTCAAATTCTTACTCTGAATAACTGTAAGAGCTTTTTGGTCGGTTTCCACAAAGAAATGCGCGCCAAGAAGGAATCTTTGTAGCTTAAGGATTGACCAAACCATAGCTAACAATTCACAGTCTAAAACCGAGTAATTCCTTTCTGCTGCATTGAGCTTCCTAGAGATGTACATTACAGGATGCAGAGTTCCTGAATAGTCCTGCATTAGTGCTGCCCCGATACCAGTGGATGAGGCATCACTCCGAAGAACAAAAGTCTTATCAATAGCAGGTAGCCTTAAGATAGGAGGAGATGAGAATATGGCTTTAGTTTGGTCCAATGAAGATTGACATTCTTGACACCAGCGGATCATATTAGGAGATCCTTTCTTCAATAGGGTTGAAAGAGGTGCCATAATCGAAGATAGATTCGGAATGAATCTTCCGTAGAATTGAATTAAACTTAAGAGACTACATACTTGTTTTTCGTCTTAGGAACATAAATATTTAGTATCTTAGAAGTATTGTGGTATTCTGTCTTCAAGAGACCATGACCAACACGATGACCTAGGAAAGAAATTTCACTAAACCCTACATAGGCTTTAGAGGGTTTTGCAGTCAGATTATACTTGCGAAGAGTAGACAGCAAATCATATAAACCCAAATAGTGATCTTCCCAAGAATCACTGAAGAGACAGATATCGTCCAAGTATGCTTTGACATCTGAACGATATGAGAGAATTCGACGCATCATGCGTACGAAAGTAGCAGGGGCGTTCATAAGGCCGAAAGGCATGAAATTCCATTGAAACAAACCCCTAGGTGTTGAGAAAGCAGTAAGAGGTTAAGTTCAGTTAAAGGAACTTGCCAATAGCCTTTCGACAAGTCGAGCTTGGTAAAGAATCGCGAATTAGAAAGTTTATTTAGCAGATCTTCTAATGAAGGCATAGGTTCAGCATCGAACTTCGTAACTTGGTTCAATTTGCTATAATCAGCGCAAAGGCCTATGTTATTGTCTTTCTTCCGAACAATAACCATGGACGAAGAGTATGCTGAAGTGGATGGTTCAATTATTTTTAATTGTATCATCTCATCCAATTCTTTTTCGACTTGCGACTGAAAATGAATGGGTATAGGATAAGGTCTGACTCTGATAGGATTATGGTCAGTAAGTATTATGTCATGTTCAATGACATGAATGTGTCCAGGAATGTCGGTAAGGACATCCTGAAATGTTTGTAACATGGAATAGACTTGACGGTGTTCCTCGGCAGATAGATTAGGAGAAATAGTAACTTTTTTCCATGATTCCGTAGAATGAAGTGGAATCACAGGAAGAGGAAGATTAACATCTGAAAAAGTAGTTTCCTCATCCTGTATAACCGACAGGGATGAGTACTGACTATGAGGGACTGGAGAATGGTCCGTCGCCTGGAAAATAGGCAGCAAATAGTCTGGACGTTCATGAAATTCCGTAAGCATGTTTATATGGAAAGTGTTATGCTTTCCATCAATATCGACAACATAGTCGACATCGGAAATTCTAGAGACTATAGTATACGGACCTTTCCATGCAATAAGAAGTCTGTTCTCCCTACAGGGGAGTAGAACGAACGCTTTGTCACCCGGACAAAGTTGACGTAGGCATCTATTCTTATTTGCAAATTTCCTCGCCTTTTCTTTAGCAAATTCAGATGAAGAAGTTGCTAGTTTGCATGCCTCGATAATCTTCTGCCTGAGAGCAATGACATACTCATAAGAAGATTGAGTGTTATCGTTAATATTATCAGCAGTTATAAGATCATGAAGTAAAGACATAGTACCGCGCGGTCGCGCGCCAAAGACAAGTTCAAAAGGAGAAAACCCTGTGTGTTCATTGGGAACCTCTCTATAAGCAAAGAGAGCCGCGGGTAAAACCCTGTCCCAATCCTGAGGATGATCCTCAGTTATCTTACCAAGTAAAGTCTTGAGTGTTCTATTCAAACGCTCAACTAACCCATTTGACATTGGGGGATAAATACTACTGAGAGATCTTTTAATATGCAGCGTAGACATCACCTGCGACATAGTGTCTGATATAAGTTGAGTGCCATGGTCTGACAATATTTCTCTGGGGAATCCCAAACGAGAAAATATCAGCCAAAGAGCGTCTGCGATATCGGCAGTGGAGATGCTCTTAAGAGGTATAGCCTCTGGCCAACGTGTGCACATGTCAACGCATGCGAGGATAAATTGATGTCCTCTTGCCGACTTGATCCTAAAAGGGCCAATAATATCTATTGCCATTTTCTGAAACGGCCGAATAGGAATGTCTGCAGCCTGGATAGGTGCTGCATGTCGTGGACCTCTAGATTTGACCTCTTGACATATTTTGCAAGATCGGCAATAAATACGTATGTCCTTATTTACAAATGGCCAAAAGAAAGCCGCAAGAATTCTCAACTTAGTACGGGAAAAACCCATATGTCCAGCACATTGCGAGTCATGAGCATGTTGCAAAATTTGAACTCTCATACTCTTGGGCACAAGAATTTGTGAATGCATAGACGTTGTCGAGTCTTGCACCATACGCACTAGTACGCCATTCTTCATAGTAATCCAAGATTTGCGATTTGTATTCTGATTTGGATCACCATTTTTAGCTAAAATGAAGAATTTTTAAAAGAAGGATCTTCTTCTTGCAATTTTATGAAAGATTCACGCGAAATAACCAAGTGGCTATCTTGGCTATGCACTTCATTACTTTCAGTTGATGAAGTTTGAGGCATCTTAACAGCTTGTGCTCTTGTGACTACAGCATTGTTAGCTTGGATATTCTGCTCTTCCCAAGCAGCAATCTGCTGTGGGGTACATTCCTTAAATCCGTGAATACGACCCAGGATAAGATCCGCAATAGCATTCGGTAGAAGACACGCGTGGACATCTCCCGTAAAGAAGGGAGTAACAATGTGAATGATAGCAGTTGGATACTTTTCCACAGTGCCGCCAAATGTCACACATTTGACCACCTTTCCTGTCGCACATGAAGGATCTACAAGAGACTGCCTAACTCCGATAGTAGTGCATCCAGAGTCAAAAAGGACTGCCACAGGATTATTATTAACTAGACCTTTATGTAAGATAAGAGATCCTCTCCCGTCATGCGCAACTGCAGCAGGAAGAGCGGGAAGAGGGTGACCACAACTTAAGGTAGATACAGTAGTCGGTTCGAACAATGTAGTGCATTGGGGGCATTTAGATGCTCTCCCAAAATCGAAAACAGAACAAGTGATATCGTTAGAGTTCTTATTATCGTTGACCTGATTACGGGCCCTCCTGAGACTCTTGCTGTACAGAGTTTGCTTGTTGGTATCTCTTTTTGTTGCGCTGAGATCTACCGCGATTATTATTGCCTCTGCAATTATCACTGTATTCTCTATCGTAACTATTACCTTGGTTTGAATCCCAATTACTATAGTTATTATTGTCATTACTACATTGATGAGAACATTTATTAGTTCGATTTTGTTGTTTTCGCGAAGAATAGTTTTGATAGTCCCTGTTATGACTACCTCTGCGAAAGTGTCGATAATTATTGGTCCCGAAATAACGGGGACTGTCAGATCGTCTCCATTTCTTCGAGGAAGAACCATTAAATGATTGATTGCCTTGATTTTGAGTATAATTACTTTTACTCTTTCTATTAAAGTTTTGTTGAGCCCCTTGAAATTTACGAAGGAAGTTTGGGCCATATGGTGCTGCAGAAGCAACCGGCAAACCTTCCTTCACTTTAGAGTTGCTAATGGTTACATGAGGGTGCGCAGTTACATACTGGCAACAATATTCTTCCATTTCTTTTATGTTCTTAGGTTTACGCTCATGAAGAAAAGCAAGAAAAGACTCATTGACAGATGACATAACTTTGTCTCGAAGCAATAAGTCCATAAGGGCTTCAAGTGTTTTTTTCTGTTTTAGACAGCTCAATCCAACGTGTAAACGTAAGTCGTATTTTTGCTATGAATTCTGAGAATTCTATCCCAGTTTCTGGCAACATATTTTTGAATTGAAGACGATAACCGTCTTCGGTAAGTTGATATTTTCTTAATAAAGCTGCAGTGGGGTGATCACCTGCTTGCCAACCAATCTGATTACGGAAACAATGATAGATTGTTTGGTCTGTTTTTGTTCCACACGGGACGCCACTAGGGCGCGTGGTGGAACACACTGACAATCTCGTAATTATTCTTGTCAGGCTCATCTACCATGCTTAACATACTCAGAGATTCACCTTTAAGTATATTTGACAACTGGTTAACATATTGTGACTTATCCACCTTCTCCGTTTGACATGCCCGTTCAAATCTATCTAGATAAAATGTTATGTCGTCAATGGAGGAATTGAAAACAGGTAGTTTGATCTTGTGAGTAGTCGCATTTGACTTCTCGGAAGTTGACAGCTTATTTGGATCATTAGCATTACTCATATTCATCAACTTCAACTTCTCTAACTACAAAGCTAAGAGTTTTTCTTCGTGTTCCATTTTTGCTTTTCTCTCCTCGGCTTCTCTGTCTAGTCTTTTATTTTCAGCCTCAGCCTGTAGTCTTCTATTTTCAGCCTCAGCCTGTAGTCTTCTATTTTCAGCCTCGGCTTCTCTTTGTAACCTTTTCTCTTCAGCTTCTTTTTCTAATCTTTTGTTTTCAATTTCCATCTGAAATTTCCTTTCATCTGCCTGCCTCTGCAATTTTAAATTCTCAGCTTCTATTTTCTTTTGTTCAGCTTTTGCTTTCCTTTGTTCAGTTTCTGCTTTCATTCTTTTTTCTTCCGACTTCAATGCCTTGGCATATTGAGTAGTCGCAAATTCTTCCAATTTATCACCAGTCTTACCAAGGGATTTCCCTTGCTCAATGAAGTACTCAAGTATAGACATTATGTCCAATAATATGGGCTAAGTAACCTGAAATAATAGATTTTCTTATTCTTAATGTTACCTTAATGGTAACAAGTCTTAAATATAGCACTTGTATATAGACCACACTTTATCCCAATATCTGTGGGAGACAAGTCTTTTGCAAAAGAACTTGTATAATCAACCGTATAATAATAACACTACCAGTCGATTCTTTATGTGAAGTGCACTACACAGCTAATAGTGCATGACTAAATATATCTATAAATAGCATATGTGAACAAAAACAACGTAAACAAAGAACAATCATCAAAGACAATACGAAAACATTCGCAGAAGTCAACTAAATCATAAAGTAAAACTAAAGAAAAATATCACAAAGAGTGGGATGATAACTGCGAAAAAGTAAACAAAACAAATGACGTCACAGTGTATAAACAAAAGGGTGTATAGAACTAAATGATAGGAAAGACGAGGCTGACAAATACAAACAAATCAAATCGAAACTAAAGAACATACAAAATATAACGAAAACAACGAAAAGCACACCTCGTCACAGCTAACAAAAATAGCAACAATTGTCGCTAGCAAATTTCACTGTGGAAAATTTGCACAGTCCCTAAAGAACGCTGATATAGGACCTCTGTCACGTGGTATCACCTATAATCAGACACCGCCCAACCGAAAAAACCCGCTGAAATATAAATATAAACACAACGTGTAACATATAACATATAACAAAAGGATATGTAAACACAGAAGGCTCAGTTAACACAATATAAGAGCACAGTTCACAAACAAAACAGGCCACTTATCTTTAGAAAATCCTATCGTCAAAACGGCAAAGAAAGGGAAGTAATCAGCATTCTAAAGATAGATGATCCAACGCTGATCAAACTTCTGAACTTGCATCAACAAAACTGCAATGACGACGGTATTTGACCTTATGACAATAATAATGATGAAGGTTTGGGAACTTGGCCTTCTGAATACAATATCGACGTTTATCGGCACTTGTCCTTCTAATGTCAACATAGACAACGTATCGGCACTTGTCCTTCTGATGTCAACATAGACAAACGTATCGGCACTTGTCCTTCTGATGTCAACATAGACAATCGAATCGGCACTTGTCCTTCTGATTACAGCATCAACGAAGGTACAGTAACTTGCCCTCCTGACCTAGATTCGTCTTGCCTAGCTGGGGTAGCGGACGTGTCAAATAACCACGCAGCGCTGAGTACTCTCGATTATAGCTGAACTTGACAACTTGACCATAAAAGCCCCAACGAGCTGGCTCACCATAAATGTAGCCGTCTATTTTGTAGGTATCGGCCACTATAAATGTTCGAGAGTGTTTTATTTATCTGCTGTGCGTTGTAGAAATGTATGACTGGTTCTATGAATGTAAACAGTCATGAATGGTCTGTGTCCGCTGAAGCGTGGCAGGTGCCCGTGACACAGAATAGCATAGGTACAGTTTGGCCACTGAAATGAAGTGTTGAATGAAGACGAATGTCCAGAGTCAGAATTGGGTATAATTCAGCCCAGTGTAGGCTGACATGGTTGTATACAGGCCCTGGTTGGCCGCAACAATGCTGGCATTCGTGAAGATGGCTGGAGGTGTATTATGAAAGGTATAGAGTGGGTAAATCTCAATGATTGCGAATGCATGTTGAAAAGGGTTCGTTGTAGTTGAAGACAAGCATCAAATGACATCACACTCTATAGCTATACATGTAGAAAATTCATAGAGTTCTAGGGAACACCTCAAACGTTTTACAGAACTTTAATACGCCACAACGACGGGTACGCTGACATCGATATATGATAGTCACAGAACAATTCAGGACATAGTAATAAGCATGAATAAAGTTCATTAGCAAATTATGCAGGTATCTACTAAGCTGATCTCATATATAATTTCACCTTCATCAGCTTCAGCCCAATATAATCAGTATGTGAGCTTAAACAAATTCCTCTCTGATATCAATAAGTCAGATGTGTAAATCGGTCTACCGCAGGCCGCACGAAAAATGGCGGGCTTATGAGTACAGTTCAAATTGGCCTCCGTGAACATATCTTGATCAAACCTTGCTTAAGGTGTTACCGCAAGCATAGTGGAGTTCAAGAAACATAGCTACTGTTCTCCGGGCATAGAGTAACCCGATATATGAATCAATGGTATGATGATACCTGAGGTGCACTTCTAATAGTAAAGTCTCTTCTCTGCCAGTAGAAAAGGGAGCGAGCAGGGAACAAAAATGTCAGAACCTAAACTGGCTACAGATCGAAGTAATCAGAGAGCAATTACCTTTACATTCGAAATACACCACAATTCACAACCGTCTCCAGACGTTTAGAAATAGTCACATGGGAATAATATCAGTAGACTATCAGTCGAACTTACAGAGGGCTTCATTCCCATGATGAAAACTCGGTTCGACGAAAGACGTCTTCACCCAACACAGATTTACCTCGACTCCCGGGCGGAAGTCTCTTTCTCACATTCCAAAACTTGACGCATGCGCAGTTACGCTACCCTTCTGAACTAAATCAGATCGGGCGATGTGAAAACATTCTAAGAAAGATTGACCATTCAAGCCTTATATGGTCATGGGATAAACATCGACTCTAGTTGCAATCATTCTAAGAAAGCTGACTTATACGAGCCAAATATGGTTATACCACCAAGACACCGTTTCTAAAATTAGACCACCTAGACATGAAACAAGAGTGGGTAACAATCATATATAAAGGACCCTAGTGAAAAAAATGAGTCGTGCCCCTTTGATAAGAAATTAAATGCATACAAAATAGAAAGGTACCTTTACAGATTATAACTCAGCAAAATCTGTGTGCAACAGCTCACCGCACCCTCCAGAGAAAAAAATGAAACTTTAAAAAAAATATGTCCAAGAGCAAGATACAACAGGCTCCTAACGCACGAATGATGCGTGGACGACAAGTAAAACCCTGGGTAAAATGCCTAACGTGAGGCTAACTCGACGCCTAGAGCGTCAGGTGAGAATATATCTTAGAACCTTAGAGAAAGCATTTCTCTAAGTATATATATATATTTCAGGGAGGTGCCACCAACGTACACTACTGTGCTGACAACCGTAAAATGCAAGGAAAAATTACATACATATAATTTTGTCTTACATCAAATATCTTATCTGCAAATCTAATAATGAAGCATCATCAAAACAGCGGTGTAATTATATTAAAATACCGCATTATAGATACAAGCATCTTAATAATCCAAAGTTACTTCATGTAAATATATAATAATATATTACAATAACGAATTATACATCATATAACTAAGTTGATGATCCAAGTAGAGCAGGACATCGACTAAGATTGCACATTTACTGTGTCGTCCAAGGCTAGGTAAGGACCTCACAATACGTAATGGTTCACAACATGTCTCGATTCTCTCAAACATCAATGACTTACTGGGAAAATACAAATAATACAATTCTATTTGATAACCGTTAGGTAGTGTAATATACAATACAAAATTCATTCTTACTAATAACTGTGGCCGTGAGAACTTTCGGCCCTTATATTGCTAACTCAGCCTTCTTCCGTTATACCAAAGACGGCAACAGAAGAAGAAAATCACACAGCCTAATATCATGAATTCACGTAAAGTGAGAACATATGTGCTGCTATATAGTTATAGAAAAGAACAGTTATAAATCTCTAAGTTATTAGGAAATCTAGGACATAGAAGTTAAGTGGAATCATGTGGGCATCTTGTCAGAATGTCTGCCATAACATTATCCGAACCACGGATAGCTCGTACCGTGAAATGAAAAGGTTGAAGAGCAATGGCATATCGAGTTGACCTCGAGCTCTTCAAATTCTTACTCTGAATAACTGTGAGCTTTTTGGTCGGTTTCCACAAAGAAATGCGCGCCAAGAAGGAATCTTTGTAGCTTAAGGATTGACCAAACCATAGCTAACAATTCACAGTCTAAAACCGAGTAATTCCTTTCTGCTGCATTGAGCTTCCTAGAGATGTACATTACAGGATGCAGAGTTCCTGAATAGTCCTGCATTAGTGCTGCCCCGATCCCAGTGGATGAGGCATCACTCCGAAGAACAAAAGTCTTATCAATAGCAGGTAGCCTTAAGATAGGAGGAGACGAGAATAAGGCTTTAGTTTGGTCCAATGAAGATTGACATTCTTGACACCAGCGGATCATATTAGGAGATCCTTTCTTCAATAGGGTTGAAAGAGGTGCCATAATCGAAGATAGATTCGGAATGAATCTTCCGTAGAATTGAATTAAACCTAAGAGACTACATACTTGTTTTTCGTCTTAGGAACAGAAATATTTAGTATCTTAGAAGTATTGTGGTCCTCTGTCTTCAAGAGACCATGACCAACACGATGACCTAGGAAAGAAATTTCACTAAACCCTACATAGGCTTTAGAGGGTTTTGCAGTCAGATTATACTTGCGAAGAGTAGACAGCAAATCATATAAACCCAAATAGTGATCTTCCCAAGAATCACTGAAGAGACAGATATCGTCCAAGTATGCTTTGACATCTGAACGATATGAGAGAATTCGACGCATCATGCGTACGAAAGTAGCAGGGGCGTTCATAAGGCCGAAAGGCATGAAATTCCATTGAAACAAACCCCTAGGTGTTGAGAAAGCAGTAAGAGGTTAGGCACGTTCAGTTAAAGGAACTTGCCAATAGCCTTTCGACAAGTCGAGCTTGGTAAAGAATCGCGAATTAGAAAGTTTATTTAGCAGATCTTCTAATGAAGGCATAGGTTCAGCATCGAACTTCGTAACTTGGTTCAATTTGCGATAATCAACGCAAAGGTCTATGTTATTGTCTTTCTTCCGAACAATAACCATGGACGAAGAGTATGCTGAAGTGGATGGTTCAATTATTTTTAATTGTATCATCTCATCCAATTCTTTTTCGACTTGCGACTGAAAATGAATGGGTATAGGATAAGGTCTGACTCTGATAGGATTATGGTCAGTAAGTATTATGTCATGTTCAATGACATGAGTGTGTCCAGGAATGTCGGTAAGGACATCCTGAAATGTTTGTAACATGGAATAGACTTGACGGTGTTCCTCGGCAGATAGATTAGGAGAAATAGTAACTTTTTTCCATGATTCCGTAGAATGAAGTGGAATCACAGGAAGAGGAAGATTAACATCTGAAAAAGTAGTTTCCTCATCCTGTATAACCGACAGGGATGAGTACTGACTATGAGGGACTGGAGAATGGTCCGTCGCCTGGAAAATAGGCAGCAAATAGTCTGGACGTTCATGAAATTCCGTAAGCATGTTTATATGGAAAGTGTTATGCTTTCCATCAATATCGACAACATAGTCGACATCGGAAATTCTAGAGACTATAGTATACGGACCTTTCCATGCAATAAGAAGTCTGTTCTCCCTATAGGGGAGTAGAACGAACGCTTTGTCACCCGGACGAAGTTGACGTAGGCATCTATTCTTATTTGCAAATTTCCTCGCCTTTTCTTTAGCAAATTCAGATGAAGAAGTTGCTAGTTTGCATGCCTCGATAATCTTCTGCCTGAGAGCAATGACATACTCATAAGAAGATTGAGTGTTATCGTTAATAATATTATCAGCAGTTATAAGATCATGAAGTAAAGACATAGGACCGCGCGGTCGCGCGCCAAAGACAAGTTCAAAAGGAGAAAACCCTGTGTGTTCATTGGGAACCTCTCTATAAGCAAAGAGAGCCGCGGGTAAAACCCTGTCCCAATCCTGAGGATGATCCTCAGTTATCTTACCAAGTAAAGTCTTGAGTGTTCTATTCAAACGCTCAACTAACCCATTTGACATTGGGGGATAAATACTACTGAGAGATCTTTTAATATGCAGCGTAGACATCACCTGCGACATAGTGTCTGATATAAGTTGAGTGCCATGGTCTGACAATATTTCTCTGGGGAATCCCAAACGAGAAAATATCAGCCAAAGAGCGTCTGCGATATCGGCAGTGGAGATGCTCTTAAGAGGTATAGCCTCTGGCCAACGTGTGCACATGTCAACGCATGCGAGGATAAATTGATGTCCTCTTGCCGACTTGATCCTAAAAGGGCCAATAATATCTATTGCCATTTTCTGAAACGGCCGAATAGGAATGTCTGCAGCCTGGATAGGTGCTGCATGTCGTGGACCTCTAGATTTGACCTCTTGACATATTTTGCAAGATCGGCAATAAATACGTATGTCCTTATTTACAAATGGCCAAAAGAAAGCCGCAAGAATTCTCAACTTAGTACGGGAAAAACCCATATGTCCAGCACATTGCGAGTCATGAGCATGTTGCAAAATTTGAACTCTCATACTCTTGGGCACAAGAATTTGTGAATGCATAGACGTTGTCGAGTCTTACACCATACGCACTAGTACGCCATTCTTCATAGTAATCCAAGATTTGCGATTTGTATTCTGATTTGGATCACCATTTTTAGCTAAAATGAAGAATTTTTAAAAGAAGGATCTTCTTCTTGCAATTTTATGAAAGATTCACGCGAAATAACCAAGTGGCTATCTTGGCTATGCACTTCATTACTTTCAGTTGATGAAGTTTGAGGCATCTTAACAGCTTGTGCTCTTGTGACTACATCATTGTTAGCTTGGATATTCTGCTCTTCCCAAGCAGCAATCTGCTGTGGGGTACATTCCTTAAATCCGTGAATACGACCCAGGATAAGATCCGCAATAGCATTCGGTAGAAGACACGCGTGGACATCTCCCGTAAAGAAGGGAGTAACAATGTGAATGATAGCAGTTGGATACTTTTCCACAGTGCCGCCAAATGTCACACATTTGACCACCTTTCCTGTCGCACATGAAGGATCTACAAGAGACTGCCTAACTCCGATAGTAGTGCATCCAGAGTCAAAAAGGACTGACACAGGATTATTATTAACTAGACCTTTATGTAAGATAATAGATCCTCTCCCGTCATGCGCAACTGCAGCAGGAAGAGCGGCATGAGGGTGACCACAACTTAAGGTAGATACAGTAGTCGGTTCGAACAATGTAGAGCATTGGGGCATTTAGATGCTCTCCCAAAATCGAAAACAGAACAAGTGATATCGTTAGAGTTCTTATTATCGTTGACCTGATTACAGGCCCCCCTGAGACTCTTGCTGTACAGAGTTTGCTTGTTTGTATCTCTTTTTGTTGCGCTGAGATCTACCGCGATTATTATTGTCTCTGCAATTATCACTGTATTCTCTATCGTAACTATTACCTTGGTTTGAATCCCAATTACTATAGTTATTATTGTCATTACTACATTGACGAGAACATTTATTAGTTTGATTTTGTTGTTTTCGCGAAGAATAGTTTTGATAGTCCCTGTTATGACTACCTCTGCGAAAGTGTCGATAATTATTGGTCCCGAAATAACGGGGACTGTCAGATCGTCTCCAGTTCTTCGAGGAAGAACCATTATATGATTGATTGCCTTGATTTTGAGTATAATTACTTTTACTCTTTCTATTAAAGTTTTGTTGAGCCCCTTGAAATTTACGAAGGAAGTTTGGGCCATATGGTGCTGCAGAAGCAACCGGCAAACCTTCCTTCACTTTAGAGTTGCTAATGGTTACATGAGGGTGCGCAGTTACATACTGGCAACAATATTCTTCCATTTCTTTTATGTTCTTAGGTTTACGCTCATGAAGAAAAGCAAGAAAAAACTCATTGACAGATGACATAACTTTGTCTCGAAGCAATAAGTCCATAAGAGCTTCAAATGTTTTTTTTCTGTTTTAGACAGCTCAATCCAACGTGTAAACGTAAGTCGTATTTTTGCTATGAATTCTGAGAATTCTATCCCAGTTTCTGGCAACATATTTTTGAATTGAAGACGATAACCGTCTTCGGTAAGTTGATATTTTCTTAATAAAGCTGCCCTGACAACCTCGTAATTATTCTTGTCAGGCTCATCTACCATGCTTAACATACTCAGAGATTCACCTTTAAGTATATTTGACAACTGGTTAACATATTGTGACTTATCCACCTTCTCCGTTTGACATGCCCGTTCAAATCTATCTAGATAAAATGTTATGTCGTCAATGGAGGAATTGAAAACAGGTAGTTTGATCTTGTGAGTAGTCGCATTTGACTTCTCGGAAGTTGACAGCTTATTTGGATCATTAGCATTACTCATATTCATCAACTTCAACTTCTCTAACTACAAAGCTAAGAGTTTTTCTTCGTGTTCCATTTTTGCTTTTCTCTCCTCGGCTTCTCTGTCTAGTCTTTTATTTTCAGCCTCAGCCTGTAGTCTTCTATTTTCAGCCTCAGTTGTAGTCTTCTATTTTCAGCCTCGGCTTCTCTTTGTAACCTTTTCTCTTCAGCTTCTTTTTCTAATCTTTTGTTTTCAATTTCCATCTGAAATTTCCTTTCATCTGCCTGCCTCTGCAATTTTAAATTCTCAGCTTCTATTTTCTTTTGTTCAGCTTTTGCTTTCCTTTGTTCAGTTTCTGCTTTCATTCTTTTTTCTTCCGACTTCAATGCCTTGGCATATTGAGTAGTCGCAAATTCTTCCAATTTATCACCAGTCTTACCAAGGGATTTCCCTTGCTCAATGAAGTACTCAAGTATAGACATTATGTCCAATAATATGGGCTAAGTAACCTGAAATAATAGATTTTCTTATTCTTAATGTTACCTTAATGGTAACAAGTCTTAAATATAGCACTTGTATATAGACCACACTTTATCCCAATATCTGTGGGAGACAAGTCTTTTGCAAAAGAACTTGTATAATCAACCGTATAATAATAACACTACCAGTCGATTCTTTATGTGAAGTGCACTACACAGCTAATAGTGCATGACTAAATATATCTATAAATAGCATATGTGAACAAAAACAACGTAAACAAAGAACAATCATCAAAGACAATACGAAAACATTCGCAGAAGTCAACTAAATCATAAAGTAAAACTAAAGAAAAATATCACAAAGAGTGGGATGATAACTGCGAAAAAGTAAACAAAACAAATGACGTCACAGTGTATAAACAAAAGGGTGTATAGAACT
This sequence comes from Oreohelix idahoensis, assembly GCA_024509875.1. Lineage (NCBI taxonomy): Eukaryota > Metazoa > Mollusca > Gastropoda > Stylommatophora > Oreohelicidae > Oreohelix > Oreohelix idahoensis. The sequence goes on from JAMPIV010009881.1 coordinate 19,253, forward strand.
AAATGATAGGAAAGACGAGGCTGACAAATACAAACAAATCAAATCGAAACTAAAGAACATACAAAATATAACGAAAACAACGAAAAGCACACCTCGTCACAGCTAACAAAAATAGCAACAATTGTCGCTAGCAAATTTCACTGTGGAAAATTTGCACAGTCCCTAAAGAACGCTGATATAGGACCTCTGTCACGTGGTATCACCTATAATCAGACACCGCCCAACCGAAAAAAACCCGCTGAAATATAAATATAAACACAACGTGTAACATATAACATATAACAAAAGGATATGTAAACACAGAAGGCTCAGTTAACACAATATAAGAGCACAGTTCACAAACAAAACAGGCCACTTATCTTTAGAAAATCCTATCGTCAAAACGGCAAAGAAAGGGAAGTAATCAGCATTCTAAAGATAGATGATCCAACGCTGATCAAACTTCTGAACTTGCATCTACAAAACTGCAATGACGACGGTATTTGACCTTATGACAATAATAATGATGAAGGTTTGGGAACTTGGCCTTCTGAATACAATATCGACGTTTATCGGCACTTGTCCTTCTAATGTCAACATAGACAACGTATCGGCACTTGTCCTTCTGATGTCAACATAGACAAACGTATCGGCACTTGTCCTTCTGATGTCAACATAGACAATCGAATCGGCACTTGTCCTTCTGATTACAGCATCAACGAAGGTACAGTAACTTGCCCTCCTGACCTAGATTCGTCTTGCCTAGCTGGGGTAGCGGACGTGTCAAATAACCACGCAGCGCTGAGTACTCTCGATTATAGCTGAACTTGACAACTTGACCATAAAAGCCCCAACGAGCTGGCTCACCATAAATGTAGCCGTCTATTTTGTAGGTATCGGCCACTATAAATGTTCGAGAGTGTTTTATTTATCTGCTGTGCGTTGTAGAAATGTATGACTGGTTCTATGAATGTAAACAGTCATGAATGGTCTGTGTCCGCTGAAGCGTGGCAGGTGCCCGTGACACAGAATAGCATAGGTACAGTTTGGCCACTGAAATGAAGTGTTGAATGAAGACGAATGTCCAGAGTCAGAATTGGGTATAATTCAGCCCAGTGTAGGCTGACATGGTTGTATACAGGCCCTGGTTGGCCGCAACAATGCTGGCATTCGTGAAGATGGCTGGAGGTGTATTATGAAAGGTATAGAGTGGGTAAATCTCAATGATTGCGAATGCATGTTGAAAAGGGTTCGTTGTAGTTGAAGACAAGCATCAAATGACATCACACTCTATAGCTATACATGTAGAAAATTCATAGAGTTCTAGGGAACACCTCAAACGTTTTACAGAACTTTAATACGCCACAACGACGGGTACGCTGACATCGATATATGATAGTCACAGAACAATTCAGGACATAGTAATAAGCATGAATAAAGTTCATTAGCAAATTATGCAGGTATCTACTAAGCTGATCTCATATATAATTTCACCTTCATCAGCTTCAGCCCAATATAATCAATATGTGAGCTTAAACAAATTCCTCTCTGATATCAATAAGTCAGATGTGTAAATCGGTCTACCGCAGGCCGCACGAAAAATGGCGGGCTTATGAGTACAGTTCAAATTGGCCTCCGTGAACATATCTTGATCAAACCTTGCTTAAGGTGTTACCGCAAGCATAGTGGAGTTCAAGAAACATAGCTACTGTTCTCCGGGCATAGAGTAACCCGATATATGAATCAATGGTATGATGATACCTGAGGTGCACTTCTAATAGTAAAGTCTCTTCTCTGCCAGTAGAAAAGGGAGCGAGCAGGGAACAAAAATGTCAGAACCTAAACTGGCTACAGATCGAAGTAATCAGAGAGCAATTACCTTTACATTCGAAATACACCACAATTCACAACCGTCTCCAGACGTTTAGAAATAGTCACATGGGAATAATATCAGTAGACTATCAGTCGAACTCACAGAGGGCTTCATTCCCATGATGAAAACTCGGTTCGATGAAAGACGTCTTCACCTAACACAGATTTACCTCGACTCCCGGGCGGAAGTCTCTTTCTCACATTCCAAAACTTGACGCATGCGCAGTTACGCTACCCTTCTGAACTAAATCAGATCGGGCGATGTGAAAACATTCTAAGAAAGATTGACCATTCAAGCCTTATATGGTCATGGGATAAACATCGACTCTAGTTGCAATCATTCTAAGAAAGCTGACTTATACGAGCCAAATATGGTTATACCACCAAGACACCGTTTCTAAAATTAGACCACCTAGACATGAAACAAGAGTGGGTAACAATCATATAGAAAGGACCCTAGTGAAAAAAATGAGTCGTGCCCCTTTGATAAGAAATTAAATGCATACAAAATAGAAAGGTACCTTTACAGATTATAACTCAGCAAAATCTGTGTGCAACAGCTCACCGCACCCTCCAGAGAAAAAATGAAACTTTAAAAAAAAAATGTCCAAGAGCAAGATACAACAGGCTCCTAACGCACGAATGATGCGTGGACGACAAGTAAAACCCTTGGGTAAAATGCCTAACGTGAGGCTAACTCGACGCCTAGAGCGTCAGGTGAGAATATATCTCAGAACCTTAGAGAAAGCATTTCTCTAAGTATATATATATATATATTTCTGGGAGGTGCCACCAACGTACACTACTGTGCTGACAACCGTAAAATGCAAGGAAAAATTACATACATATAATTTTGTCTTACATCAAATATCTTATCTGCAAATCTAATAATGAAGCATCATCAAAACAGCGGTGTAATTATATTAAAATACCGCATTATAGATACAAGCATCTTAATAATCCAAAGTTACTTCATGTAAATATATAATAATATATTACAATAACGAATTATACATCATATAACTAAGTTGATGATCCAAGTAGAGCAGGACATCGACTAAGATTGCACATTTACTGTGTCGTCCAAGGCTAGGTAAGGACCTCACAATACGTAATGGTTCACAACATGTCTCGATTCTCTCAAACATCAATGACTTACTGGGAAAATACAAATAATACAATTCTATTTGATAACCGTTAGGTAGTGTAATATACAATACAAAATTCATTCTTACTAATAACTGTGGCCGTGAGAACTTTCGGCCCTTATATTGCTAACTCAGCCTTCTTCCGTTATACCAAAGACGGCAACAGAAGAAGAAAATCACACAGCCTAATATCATGAATTCACGTAAAGTGAGAACATATGTGCTGCTATATAGTTATAGAAAAGAACAGTTATAAATCTCTAAGTTATTAGGAAATCTAGGACATAGAAGTTAAGTGGAATCATGTGGGCATCTTGTCAGAATGTCTGCCATAACATTATCCGAACCACGGATAGCTCGTACCGTGAAATGAAAAGGTTGAAGAGCAATGGCATATCGAGTTGACCTCGAGCTCTTCAAATTCTTACTCTGAATAACTGTGAGCTTTTTGGTCGGTTTCCACAAAGAAATGCGCGCCAAGAAGGAATCTTTGTAGCTTAAGGATTGACCAAACCATAGCTAACAATTCACAGTCTAAAACCGAGTAATTCCTTTCTGCTGCATTGAGCTTCCTAGAGATGTACATTACAGGATGCAGAGTTCCTGAATAGTCCTGCATTAGTGCTGCCCCGATCCCAGTGGATGAGGCATCACTCCGAAGAACAAAAGTCTTATCAAGAGTAGGTAATCTTAAGATGGGAGGAGACGAGAATATGGCTTTAGTTTGGTCCAATGAAGATTGACATTCTTGACACCAGCGGATCATATTAGGAGATCCTTTCTTCAATAGGGTTGAAAGAGGTGCCATAATCGAAGATAGATTCGGAATGAATCTTCCATAGAATTGAATTAACCTAAGAGACTACATACTTGTTTTTCGTCTTAGGAACATAAATATTTAGTATCTTAGAAGTATTGTGGTATTCTGTCTTCAAGAGACCATGACCAACACGATGACCTAGGAAAGAAATTTCACTAAACCCTACATAGGCTTTAGAGGGTTTTGCAGTCAGATTATACTTGCGAAGAGTAGACAGCAAATCATATAAACCCAAATAGTGATCTTCCCAAGAATCACTGAAGAGACAGATATCGTCCAAGTATGCTTTGACATCTGAACGATATGAGAGAATTCGACGCATCATGCGTACGAAAGTAGCAGGGGCGTTCATAAGGCCGAAAGGCATGAAATTCCATTGAAACAAACCCCTAGGTGTTGAGAAAGCAGTAAGAGGTTAGGCACGTTCACTTGCCAATAGCCTTTCGACAAGTCGAGCTTGGTAAAGAATCGCGAATTAGAAAGTTTATTTAGCAGATCTTCCAATGAAGGCGTAGGTTTAGCATCGAACTTCGTAACTTGGTTCAATTTGCTATAATCATCGCAAAGGCGTATGTTATTGTCTTTCTTCCGAACAATAACCATGGACGAAGAGTATGCTGAAGTGGATGGTTCAATTATTTTTAATTGTATCATCTCATCCAATTCTTTTTCGACTTGCGACTGAAAATGAATGGGTATAGGATAAGGTCTGACTCTGATAGGATTATGGTCAGTAAGTATTATGTCATGTTCAATGACATGAGTGTGTCCAGGAATGTCGGTAAGGACATCCTGAAATGTTTGTAACATGGAATAGACTTGACGGTGTTCCTCGGCAGATAGATTAGGAGAAATAGTAACTTTTTTCCATGATTCCGTAGAATGAAGTGGAATCACAGGAAGAGGAGATTAACATCTGAAAAAGTAGTTTCCTCATCCTGTATAACCGACAGGGATGAGTACTGACTATGAGGGACTGGAGAATGGTCCGTCGCCTGGAAAATAGGCAGCAAATAGTCTGGACGTTCATGAAATTCCGTAAGCATGTTTATATGGAAAGTGTTATGCTTTCCATCAATATCGACAACATAGTCGACATCGGAAATTCTAGAGACTATAGTATACGGACCTTTCCATGCAATAAGAAGTCTGTTCTCCCTATAGGGGAGTAGAACGAACGCTTTGTCACCCGGACGAAGTTGACGTAGGCATCTATTCTTATTTGCAAATTTCCTCGCCTTTTCTTTAGCAAATTCAGATGAAGAAGTTGCTAGTTTGCATGCCTCGATAATCTTCTGCCTGAGAGCAATGACATACTCATAAGAAGATTGAGTGTTATCGTTAATATTATCAGCAGTTATAAGATCATGAAGTAAAGACATAGGACCGCGCGGTCGCGCGCCAAAGACAAGTTCAAAAGGAGAAAACCCTGTGTGTTCATTGGGAACCTCTCTATAAGCAAAGAGAGCCGCGGGTAAAACCCTGTCCCAATCCTGAGGATGATCCTCAGTTATCTTACCAAGTAAAGTCTTGAGTGTTCTATTCAAACGCTCAACTAACCCATTTGACATTGGGGGATAAATACTACTGAGAGATCTTTTAATATGCAGCGTAGACATCACCTGCGACATAGTGTCTGATATAAGTTGAGTGCCATGGTCTGACAATATTTCTCTGGGGAATCCCAAACGAGAAAATATCAGCCAAAGAGCGTCTGCGATATCGGCAGTGGAGATGCTCTTAAGAGGTATAGCCTCTGGCCAACGTGTGCACATGTCAACGCATGCGAGGATAAATTGGTGTCCTCTTGCCGACTTGATCCTAAAAGGGCCAATAATATCTATTGCCATTTTCTGAAACGGCCGAATAGGAATGTCTGCAGCCTGGATAGGTGCTGCATGTCGTGGACCTCTAGATTTGACCTCTTGACATATTTTGCAAGATCGGCAATAAATACGTATGTCCTTATTTACAAATGGCCAAAAGAAAGCCGCAAGAATTCTCAACTTAGTACGGGAAAAACCCATATGTCCAGCACATTGCGAGTCATGAGCATGTTGCAAAATTTGAACTCTCATACTCTTGGGCACAAGAATTTGTGAATGCATAGACGTTGTCGAGTCTTACACCATACGCACTAGTACGCCATTCTTCATAGTAATCCAAGATTTGCGATTTGTATTCTGATTTGGATCACCATTTTTAGCTAAAATGAAGAATTTTTAAAAGAAGGATCTTCTTCTTGCAATTTTATGAAAGATTCACGCGAAATAACCAAGTGGCTATCTTGGCTATGCACTTCATTACTTTCAGTTGATGAAGTTTGAGGCATCTTAACAGCTTGTGCTCTTGTGACTACATCATTGTTAGCTTGGATATTCTGCTCTTCCCAAGCAGCAATCTGCTGTGGGGTACATTCCTTAAATCCGTGAATACGACCCAGGATAAGATCCGCAATAGCATTCGGTAGAAGACACGCGTGGACATCTCCCGTAAAGAAGGGAGTAACAATGTGAATGATAGCAGTTGGATACTTTTCCACAGTGCCGCCAAATGTCACACATTTGACCACCTTTCCTGTCGCACATGAAGGATCTACAAGAGACTGCCTAACTCCGATAGTAGTGCATCCAGAGTAAAAAAGGACTGACACAGGATTATTATTAACTAGACCTTTATGTAAGATAAGAGATCCTCTCCCGTCATGCGCAACTGCAGCAGGAAGAGCGGGATGAGGGTGACCACAACTTAAGGTAGATACAGTAGTCGGTTCGAACAATGTAGAGCATTGGGGCATTTAGATGCTCTCCCAAAATCGAAAACAGAACAAGTGATATCGTTAGAGTTCTTATTATCGTTGACCTGATTACAGGCCCCCCTGAGACTCTTGCTGTACAGAGTTTGCTTGTTTGTATCTCTTTTTGTTGCGCTGAGATCTACCGCGATTATTATTGTCTCTGCAATTATCACTGTATTCTCTATCGTAACTATTACCTTGGTTTGAATCCCAATTACTATAGTTATTATTGTCATTACTACATTGACGAGAACATTTATTAGTTTGATTTTGTTGTTTTCGCGAAGAATAGTTTTGATAGTCCCTGTTATGACTACCTCTGCGAAAGTGTCGATAATTATTGGTCCCGAAATAACGGGGACTGTCAGATCGTCTCCAGTTCTTCGAGGAAGAACCATTATATGATTGATTGCCTTGATTTTGAGTATAATTACTTTTACTCTTTCTATTAAAGTTTTGTTGAGCCCCTTGAAATTTACGAAGGAAGTTTGGGCCATATGGTGCTGCAGAAGCAACCGGCAAACCTTCCTTCACTTTAGAGTTGCTAATGGTTACATGAGGGTGCGCAGTTACATACTGGCAACAATATTCTTCCATTTCTTTTATGTTCTTAGGTTTACGCTCATGAAGAAAAGCAAGAAAAAACTCATTGACAGATGACATAACTTTGTCTCGAAGCAATAAGTCCATAAGAGCTTCAAATGTTTTTTTTCTGTTTTAGACAGCTCAATCCAACGTGTAAACGTAAGTCGTATTTTTGCTATGAATTCTGAGAATTCTATCCCAGTTTCTGGCAACATATTTTTGAATTGAAGACGATAACCGTCTTCGGTAAGTTGATATTTTCTTAATAAAGCTGCCCTGACAACCTCGTAATTATTCTTGTCAGGCTCATCTACCATGCTTAACATACTCAGAGATTCACCTTTAAGTATATTTGACAACTGGTTAACATATTGTGACTTATCCACCTTCTCCGTTTGACATGCCCGTTCAAATCTATCTAGATAAAATGTTATGTCGTCAATGGAGGAATTGAAAACAGGTAGTTTGATCTTGTGAGTAGTCGCATTTGACTTCTCGGAAGTTGACAGCTTATTTGGATCATTAGCATTACTCATATTCATCAACTTCAACTTCTCTAACTACAAAGCTAAGAGTTTTTCTTCGTGTTCCATTTCTGCTTTTCTCTCCTCGGCTTCTCTGTCTAGTCGATTATTTTCAGCCTCAGCCTGTAGTCTTATATTTTCAGCCTCAGGTTGTAGTCTTCTATTTTCAGCCTCGGCTTCTCTTTGTAACCTTTTCTCTTCAGCTTCTTTTTCTAATCTTTTGTTTTCAATTTCCATCTGAAATTTCCTTTCATCTGCCTGCATCTGCAATTTTAAATTCTCAGCTTCTATTTTCTTTTGTTCAGCTTTTGCTTTCCTTTGTTCAGTTTCTGCTTTCATTCTTTTTTCTTCCGACTTCAATGCCTTGGCATATTGAGTAGTCGCAAATTCTTCCAATTTATCACCAGTCTTACCAAGGGATTTCCCTTGCTCAATGAAGTACTCAAGTATAGACATTATGTCCAATAATATGGGCTAAGTAACCTGAAATAATAGATTTTCTTATTCTTAATGTTACCTTAATGGTAACAAGTCTTAAATATAGCACTTGTATATAGACCACACTTTATCCCAATATCTGTGGGAGACAAGTCTTTTGCAAAAGAACTTGTATAATCAACCGTATAATAATAACACTACCAGTCGATTCTTTATGTGAAGTGCACTACACAGCTAATAGTGCATGACTAAATATATCTATAAATAGCATATGTGAACAAAAACAACGTAAACAAAGAACAATCATCAAAGACAATACGAAAACATTCGCAGAAGTCAACTAAATCATAAAGTAAAACTAAAGAAAAATATCACAAAGAGTGGGATGATAACTGCGAAAAAGTAAACAAAACAAATGACGTCACAGTGTATAAACAAAAGGGTGTATAGAACTAAATGATAGGAAAGACGAGGCTGACAAATACAAACAAATCAAATCGAAACTAAAGAACATACAAAATATAACGAAAACAACGAAAAGCACACCTCGTCACAGCTAACAAAAATAGCAACAATTGTCGCTAGCAAATTTCACTGTGGAAAATTTGCACAGTCCCTAAAGAACGCTGATATAGGACCTCTGTCACGTGGTATCACCTATAATCAGACACCGCCCAACCGAAAAAACCCGCTGAAATATAAATATAAACACAACGTGTAACATATAACATATAACAAAAGGATATGTAAACACAGAAGGCTCAGTTAACACAATATAAGAGCACAGTTCACAAACAAAACAGGCCACTTATCTTTAGAAAATCCTATCGTCAAAACGGCAAAGAAAGGGAAGTAATCAGCATTCTAAAGATAGATGATCCAACGCTGATCAAACTTCTGAACTTGCATCAACAAAACTGCAATGACGACGGTATTTGACCTTATGACAATAATAATGATGAAGGTTTGGGAACTTGGCCTTCTGAATACAATATCGACGTTTATCGGCACTTGTCCTTCTAATGTCAACATAGACAACGTATCGGCACTTGTCCTTCTGATGTCAACATAGACAAACGTATCGGCACTTGTCCTTCTGATGTCAACATAGACAATCGAATCGGCACTTGTCCTTCTGATTACAGCATCAACGAAGGTACAGTAACTTGCCCTCCTGACCTAGATTCGTCTTGCCTAGCTGGGGTAGCGGACGTGTCAAATAACCACGCAGCGCTGAGTACTCTCGATTATAGCTGAACTTGACAACTTGACCATAAAAGCCCCAACGAGCTGGCTCACCATAAATGTAGCCGTCTATTTTGTAGGTATCGGCCACTATAAATGTTCGAGAGTGTTTTATTTATCTGCTGTGCGTTGTAGAAATGTATGACTGGTTCTATGAATGTAAACAGTCATGAATGGTCTGTGTCCGCTGAAGCGTGGCAGGTGCCCGTGACACAGAATAGCATAGGTACAGTTTGGCCACTGAAATGAAGTGTTGAATGAAGACGAATGTCCAGAGTCAGAATTGGGTATAATTCAGCCCAGTGTAGGCTGACATGGTTGTATACAGGCCCTGGTTGGCCGCAACAATGCTGGCATTCGTGAAGATGGCTGGAGGTGTATTATGAAAGGTATAGAGTGGGTAAATCTCAATGATTGCGAATGCATGTTGAAAAGGGTTCGTTGTAGTTGAAGACAAGCATCAAATGACATCACACTCTATAGCTATACATGTAGAAAATTCATAGAGTTCTAGGGAACACCTCAAACGTTTTACAGAACTTTAATACGCCACAACGACGGGTACGCTGACATCGATATATGATAGTCACAGAACAATTCAGGACATAGTAATAAGCATGAATAAAGTTCATTAGCAAATTATGCAGGTATCTACTAAGCTGATCTCATATATAATTTCACCTTCATCAGCTTCAGCCCAATATAATCAGTATGTGAGCTTAAACAAATTCCTCTCTGATATCAATAAGTCAGATGTGTAAATCGGTCTACCGCAGGCCGCACGAAAAATGGCGGGCTTATGAGTACAGTTCAAATTGGCCTCCGTGAACATATCTTGATCAAACCTTGCTTAAGGTGTTACCGCAAGCATAGTGGAGTTCAAGAAACATAGCTACTGTTCTCCGGGCATAGAGTAACCCGATATATGAATCAATGGTATGATGATACCTGAGGTGCACTTCTAATAGTAAAGTCTCTTCTCTGCCAGTAGAAAAGGGAGCGAGCAGGGAACAAAAATGTCAGAACCTAAACTGGCTACAGATCGAAGTAATGAGAGAGCAATTACCTTTACATTCGAAATACACCACAATTCACAACCGTCTCCAGACGTTTAGAAATAGTCACATGGGAATAATATCAGTAGACTATCAGTCGAACTCACAGAGGGCTTCATTCCCATGATGAAAACTCGGTTCGACGAAAGACGTCTTCACCCAACACAGATTTACCTCGACTCCCGGGCGGAAGTCTCTTTCTCACATTCCAAAACTTGACGCATGCGCAGTTACGCTACCCTTCTGAACTAAATCAGATCGGGCGATGTGAAAACATTCTAAGAAAGATTGACCATTCAAGCCTTATATGGTCATGGGATAAACATCGACTCTAGTTGCAATCATTCTAAGAAAGCTGACTTATACGAGCCAAATATGGTTATACCACCAAGACACCGTTTCTAAAATTAGACCACCTAGACATGAAACAAGAGTGGGTAACAATCATATATAAAGGACCCTAGTGAAAAAAATGAGTCGTGCCCCTTTGATAAGAAATTAAATGCATACAAAATAGAAAGGTACCTTTACAGATTATAACTCAGCAAAATCTGTGTGCAACAGCTCACCGCACCCTCCAGAGAAAAAAATGAAACTTTAAAAAAAAATATGTCCAAGAGCAAGATACAACAGGCTCCTAACGCACGAATGATGCGTGGACGACAAGTAAAACCCTTGGGTAAAATGCCTAACGTGAGGCTAACTCGACGCCTAGAGCGTCAGGTGAGAATATATCTCAGAACCTTAGAGAAAGCATTTCTCTAAGTATATATATATATATTTCAGGGAGGTGCCACCAACGTACACTACTGTGCTGACAACCGTAAAATGCAAGGAAAAATTACATACATATAATTTTGTCTTACATCAAATATCTTATCTGCAAATCTAATAATGAAGCATCATCAAAACAGCGGTGTAATTATATTAAAATACCGCATTATAGATACAAGCATCTTAATAATCCAAAGTTACTTCATGTAAATATATAATAATATATTACAATAACGAATTATACATCATATAACTAAGTTGATGATCCAAGTAGAGCAGGACATCGACTAAGATTGCACATTTACTGTGTCGTCCAAGGCTAGGTAAGGACCTCACAATACGTAATGGTTCACAACATGTCTCGATTCTCTCAAACATCAATGACTTACTGGGAAAATACAAATAATACAATTCTATTTGATAACCGTTAGGTAGTGTAATATACAATACAAAATTCATTCTTACTAATAACTGTGGCCGTGAGAACTTTCGGCCCTTATATTGCTAACTCAGCCTTCTTCCGTTATACCAAAGACGGCAACAGAAGAAGAAAATCACACAGCCTAATATCATGAATTCACGTAAAGTGAGAACATATGTGCTGCTATATAGTTATAGAAAAGAACAGTTATAAATCTCTAAGTTATTAGGAAATCTAGGACATAGAAGTTAAGTGGAATCATGTGGGCATCTTGTCAGAATGTCTGCCATCACATTATCTGATCCACGAATAGCTCGCACAGAGAAATGAAAAGGTTGAAGAGCAATGGCATATCGAGTTGACCTCGAGCTCTTCAAATTCTTACTCTGAATAACTGTGAGCTTTTTGGTCGGTTTCCACAAAGAAATGCGCGCCAAGAAGGAATCTTTGTAGCTTAAGGATTGACCAAACCATAGCTAACAATTCACAGTCTAAAACCGAGTAATTCCTTTCTGCTGCATTGAGCTTCCTAGAGATGTACATTACAGGATGCAGAGTTCCTGAATAGTCCTGCATTAGTGCTGCCCCGATCCCAGTGGATGAGGCATCACTCCGAAGAACAAAAGTCTTATCAATAGCAGGTAGCCTTAAGATAGGAGGAGACGAGAATAAGGCTTTAGTTTGGTCCAATGAAGATTGACATTCTTGACACCAGCGGATCATATTAGGAGATCCTTTCTTCAATAGGGTTGAAAGAGGTGCCATAATCGAAGATAGATTCGGAATGAATCTTCCGTAGAATTGAATTAAACCTAAGAGACTACATACTTGTTTTTCGTCTTAGGAACAGAAATATTTAGTATCTTAGAAGTATTGTGGTCCTCTGTCTTCAAGAGACCATGACCAACACGATGACCTAGGAAAGAAATTTCACTAAACCCTACATAGGCTTTAGAGGGTTTTGCAGTCAGATTATACTTGCGAAGAGTAGACAGCAAATCATATAAACCCAAATAGTGATCTTCCCAAGAATCACTGAAGAGACAGATATCGTCCAAGTATGCTTTGACATCTGAACGATATGAGAGAATTCGACGCATCATGCGTACGAAAGTAGCAGGGGCGTTCATAAGGCCGAAAGGCATGAAATTCCATTGAAACAAACCCCTAGGTGTTGAGAAAGCAGTAAGAGGTTAGGCACGTTCAGTTAAAGGAACTTGCCAATAGCCTTTCGACAAGTCGAGCTTGGTAAAGAATCGCGAATTAGAAAGTTTATTTAGCAGATCTTCTAATGAAGGCATAGGTTCAGCATCGAACTTCGTAACTTGGTTCAATTTGCGATAATCAACGCAAAGGTCTATGTTATTGTCTTTCTTCCGAACAATAACCATGGACGAAGAGTATGCTGAAGTGGATGGTTCAATTATTTTTAATTGTATCATCTCATCCAATTCTTTTTCGACTTGCGACTGAAAATGAATGGGTATAGGATAAGGTCTGACTCTGATAGGATTATGGTCAGTAAGTATTATGTCATGTTCAATGACATGAGTGTGTCCAGGAATGTCGGTAAGGACATCCTGAAATGTTTGTAACATGGAATAGACTTGACGGTGTTCCTCGGCAGATAGATTAGGAGAAATAGTAACTTTTTTCCATGATTCCGTAGAATGAAGTGGAATCACAGGAAGAGGAAGATTAACATCTGAAAAAGTAGTTTCCTCATCCTGTATAACCGACAGGGATGAGTACTGACTATGAGGGACTGGAGAATGGTCCGTCGCCTGGAAAATAGGCAGCAAATAGTCTGGACGTTCATGAAATTCCGTAAGCATGTTTATATGGAAAGTGTTATGCTTTCCATCAATATCGACAACATAGTCGACATCGGAAATTCTAGAGACTATAGTATACGGACCTTTCCATGCAATAAGAAGTCTGTTCTCCCTATAGGGGAGTAGAACGAACGCTTTGTCACCCGGACGAAGTTGACGTAGGCATCTATTCTTATTTGCAAATTTCCTCGCCTTTTCTTTAGCAAATTCAGATGAAGAAGTTGCTAGTTTGCATGCCTCGATAATCTTCTGCCTGAGAGCAATGACATACTCATAAGAAGATTGAGTGTTATCGTTAATATTATCAGCAGTTATAAGATCATGAAGTAAAGACATAGGACCGCGCGGTCGCGCGCCAAAGACAAGTTCAAAAGGAGAAAACCCTGTGTGTTCATTGGGAACCTCTCTATAAGCAAAGAGAGCCGCGGGTAAAACCCTGTCCCAATCCTGAGGATGATCCTCAGTTATCTTACCAAGTAAAGTCTTGAGTGTTCTATTCAAACGCTCAACTAACCCATTTGACATTGGGGGATAAATACTACTGAGAGATCTTTTAATATGCAGCGTAGACATCACCTGCGACATAGTGTCTGATATAAGTTGAGTGCCATGGTCTGACAATATTTCTCTGGGGAATCCCAAACGAGAAAATATCAGCCAAAGAGCGTCTGCGATATCGGCAGTGGAGATGCTCTTAAGAGGTATAGCCTCTGGCCAACGTGTGCACATGTCAACGCATGCGAGGATAAATTGGTGTCCTCTTGCCGACTTGATCCTAAAAGGGCCAATAATATCTATTGCCATTTTCTGAAACGGCCGAATAGGAATGTCTGCAGCCTGGATAGGTGCTGCATGTCGTGGACCTCTAGATTTGACCTCTTGACATATTTTGCAAGATCGGCAATAAATACGTATGTCCTTATTTACAAATGGCCAAAAGAAAGCCGCAAGAATTCTCAACTTAGTACGGGAAAAACCCATATGTCCAGCACATTGCGAGTCATGAGCATGTTGCAAAATTTGAACTCTCATACTCTTGGGCACAAGAATTTGTGAATGCATAGACGTTGTCGAGTCTTACACCATACGCACTAGTACGCCATTCTTCATAGTAATCCAAGATTTGCGATTTGTATTCTGATTTGGATCACCATTTTTAGCTAAAATGAAGAATTTTTAAAAGAAGGATCTTCTTCTTGCAATTTTATGAAAGATTCACGCGAAATAACCAAGTGGCTATCTTGGCTATGCACTTCATTACTTTCAGTTGATGAAGTTTGAGGCATCTTAACAGCTTGTGCTCTTGTGACTACATCATTGTTAGCTTGGATATTCTGCTCTTCCCAAGCAGCAATCTGCTGTGGGGTACATTCCTTAAATCCGTGAATACGACCCAGGATAAGATCCGCAATAGCATTCGGTAGAAGACACGCGTGGACATCTCCCGTAAAGAAGGGAGTAACAATGTGAATGATAGCAGTTGGATACTTTTCCACAGTGCCGCCAAATGTCACACATTTGACCACCTTTCCTGTCGCACATGAAGGATCTACAAGAGACTGCCTAACTCCGATTGTAGTGCATCCAGAGTCAAAAAGGACTGACACAGGATTATTATTAACTAGACCTTTATGTAAGATAAGAGATCCTCTCCCGTCATGCGCAACTGCAGCAGGAAGAGCGGGATGAGGGTGACCACAACTTAAGGTAGATACAGTAGTCGGTTCGAACAATGTAGAGCATTGGGGCATTTAGATGCTCTCCCAAAATCGAAAACAGAACAAGTGATATCGTTAGAGTTCTTATTATCGTTGACCTGATTACAGGCCCCCTTGAGACTCTTGCTGTACAGAGTTTGCTTGTTTGTATCTCTTTTTGTTGCGCTGAGATCTACCGCGATTATTATTGTCTCTGCAATTATCACTGTATTCTCTATCGTAACTATTACCTTGGTTTGAATCCCAATTACTATAGTTATTATTGTCATTACTACATTGACGAGAACATTTATTAGTTTGATTTTGTTGTTTTCGCGAAGAATAGTTTTGATAGTCCCTGTTATGACTACCTCTGCGAAAGTGTCGATAATTATTGGTCCCGAAATAACGGGGACTGTCAGATCGTCTCCAGTTCTTCGAGGAAGAACCATTATATGATTGATTGCCTTGATTTTGAGTATAATTACTTTTACTCTTTCTATTAAAGTTTTGTTGAGCCCCTTGAAATTTACGAAGGAAGTTTGGGCCATATGGTGCTGCAGAAGCAACCGGCAAACCTTCCTTCACTTTAGAGTTGCTAATGGTTACATGAGGGTGCGCAGTTACATACTGGCAACAATATTCTTCCATTTCTTTTATGTTCTTAGGTTTACGCTCATGAAGAAAAGCAAGAAAAAACTCATTGACAGATGACATAACTTTGTCTCGAAGCAATAAGTCCATAAGAGCTTCAAATGTTTTTTTTTCTGTTTTAGACAGCTCAATCCAACGTGTAAACGTAAGTCGTATTTTTGCTATGAATTCTGAGAATTCTATCCCAGTTTCTGGCAACATATTTTTGAATTGAAGACGATAACCGTCTTCGGTAAGTTGATATTTTCTTAATAAAGCTGCCCTGACAACCTCGTAATTATTCTTGTCAGGCTCATCTACCATGCTTAACATACTCAGAGATTCACCTTTAAGTATATTTGACAACTGGTTAACATATTGTGACTTATCCACCTTCTCCGTTTGACATGCCCGTTCAAATCTATCTAGATAAAATGTTATGTCGTCAATGGAGGAATTGAAAACAGGTAGTTTGATCTTGTGAGTAGTCGCATTTGACTTCTCGGAAGTTGACAGCTTATTTGGATCATTAGCATTACTCATATTCATCAACTTCAACTTCTCTAACTACAAAGCTAAGAGTTTTTCTTCGTGTTCCATTTCTGCTTTTCTCTCCTCGGCTTCTCTGTCTAGTCGATTATTTTCAGCCTCAGCCTGTAGTCTTATATTTTCAGCCTCAGGTTGTAGTCTTCTATTTTCAGCCTCGGCTTCTCTTTGTAACCTTTTCTCTTCAGCTTCTTTTTCTAATCTTTTGTTTTCAATTTCCATCTGAAATTTCCTTTCATCTGCCTGCATCTGCAATTTTAAATTCTCAGCTTCTATTTTCTTTTGTTCAGCTTTTGCTTTCCTTTGTTCAGTTTCTGCTTTCATTCTTTTTTCTTCCGACTTCAATGCCTTGGCATATTGAGTAGTCGCAAATTCTTCCAATTTATCACCAGTCTTACCAAGGGATTTCCCTTGCTCAATGAAGTACTCAAGTATAGACATTATGTCCAATAATATGGGCTAAGTAACCTGAAATAATAGATTTTCTTTATTCTTAATGTTACCTTAATGGTAACAAGTCTTAAATATAGCACTTGTATATAGACCACACTTTATCCCAATATCTGTGGGAGACAAGTCTTTTGCAAAAGAACTTGTATAATCAACCGTATAATAATAACACTACCAGTCGATTCTTTATGTGAAGTGCACTACACAGCTAATAGTGCATGACTAAATATATCTATAAATAGCATATGTGAACAAAAACAACGTAAACAAAGAACAATCATCAAAGACAATACGAAAACATTCGCAGAAGTCAACTAAATCATAAAGTAAAACTAAAGAAAAATATCACAAAGAGTGGGATGATAACTGCGAAAAAGTAAACAAAACAAATGACGTCACAGTGTATAAACAAAAGGGTGTATAGAACTAAATGATAGGAAAGACGAGGCTGACAAATACAAACAAATCAAATCGAAACTAAAGAACATACAAAATATAACGAAAACAACGAAAAGCACACCTCGTCACAGCTAACAAAAATAGCAACAATTGTCGCTAGCAAATTTCACTGTGGAAAATTTGCACAGTCCCTAAAGAACGCTGATATAGGACCTCTGTCACGTGGTATCACCTATAATCAGACACCGCCCAACCGAAAAAACCCGCTGAAATATAAATATAAACACAACGTGTAACATATAACATATAACAAAAGGATATGTAAACACAGAAGGCTCAGTTAACACAATATAAGAGCACAGTTCACAAACAAAACAGGCCACTTATCTTTAGAAAATCCTATCGTCAAAACGGCAAAGAAAGGGAAGTAATCAGCATTCTAAAGATAGATGATCCAACGCTGATCAAACTTCTGAACTTGCATCAACAAAACTGCAATGACGACGGTATTTGACCTTATGACAATAATAATGATGAAGGTTTGGGAACTTGGCCTTCTGAATACAATATCGACGTTTATCGGCACTTGTCCTTCTAATGTCAACATAGACAACGTATCGGCACTTGTCCTTCTGATGTCAACATAGACAAACGTATCGGCACTTGTCCTTCTGATGTCAACATAGACAATCGAATCGGCACTTGTCCTTCTGATTACAGCATCAACGAAGGTACAGTAACTTGCCCTCCTGACCTAGATTCGTCTTGCCTAGCTGGGGTAGCGGACGTGTCAAATAACCACGCAGCGCTGAGTACTCTCGATTATAGCTGAACTTGACAACTTGACCATAAAAGCCCCAACGAGCTGGCTCACCATAAATGTAGCCGTCTATTTTGTAGGTATCGGCCACTATAAATGTTCGAGAGTGTTTTATTTATCTGCTGTGCGTTGTAGAAATGTATGACTGGTTCTATGAATGTAAACAGTCATGAATGGTCTGTGTCCGCTGAAGCGTGGCAGGTGCCCGTGACACAGAATAGCATAGGTACAGTTTGGCCACTGAAATGAAGTGTTGAATGAAGACGAATGTCCAGAGTCAGAATTGGGTATAATTCAGCCCAGTGTAGGCTGACATGGTTGTATACAGGCCCTGGTTGGCCGCAACAATGCTGGCATTCGTGAAGATGGCTGGAGGTGTATTATGAAAGGTATAGAGTGGGTAAATCTCAATGATTGCGAATGCATGTTGAAAAGGGTTCGTTGTAGTTGAAGACAAGCATCAAATGACATCACACTCTATAGCTATACATGTAGAAAATTCATAGAGTTCTAGGGAACACCTCAAACGTTTTACAGAACTTTAATACGCCACAACGACGGGTACGCTGACATCGATATATGATAGTCACAGAACAATTCAGGACATAGTAATAAGCATGAATAAAGTTCATTAGCAAATTATGCAGGTATCTACTAAGCTGATCTCATATATAATTTCACCTTCATCAGCTTCAGCCCAATATAATCAATATGTGAGCTTAAACAAATTCCTCTCTGATATCAATAAGTCAGATGTGTAAATCGGTCTACCGCAGGCCGCACGAAAAATGGCGGGCTTATGAGTACAGTTCAAATTGGCCTCCGTGAACATATCTTGATCAAACCTTGCTTAAGGTGTTACCGCAAGCATAGTGGAGTTCAAGAAACATAGCTACTGTTCTCCGGGCATAGAGTAACCCGATATATGAATCAATGGTATGATGATACCTGAGGTGCACTTCTAATAGTAAAGTCTCTTCTCTGCCAGTAGAAAAGGGAGCGAGCAGGGAACAAAAATGTCAGAACCTAAACTGGCTACAGATCGAAGTAATCAGAGAGCAATTACCTTTACATTCGAAATACACCACAATTCACAACCGTCTCCAGACGTTTAGAAATAGTCACATGGGAATAATATCAGTAGACTATCAGTCGAACTCACAGAGGGCTTCATTCCCATGATGAAAACTCGGTTCGACGAAAGACGTCTTCACCAACACAGATTTACCTCGACTCCCGGGCGGAAGTCTCTTTCTCACATTCCAAAACTTGACGCATGCGCAGTTACGCTACCCTTAAAAAAAATGAAACATTTTTAAAAAAAAAAATGTCCAAGCACAAGAT
The DNA here is from genome assembly GCA_024509875.1 of Oreohelix idahoensis. Taxonomy (NCBI): domain Eukaryota; kingdom Metazoa; phylum Mollusca; class Gastropoda; order Stylommatophora; family Oreohelicidae; genus Oreohelix; species Oreohelix idahoensis. The sequence goes on from JAMPIV010009881.1 coordinate 38,635, forward strand.
ACAACAGGCTCCTAACGCACGCATGCTGCGTGGACGACCAGTAAAACCCTTGGGTAAAATGCCTAACGTGAGGCTAACTTTACGCCTAGAGCGTCAGGTGAGAATATATCTCAGAACCTTAGAGAAAGCATTTCTCTAAGTATATATATATATTTCAGGGCAGCTCGGCCACCTTTGGTCCAAACCTGGCATTCAGCTCTCACCTGTGGCTCCTCGTAGCTGTCAGCATGCGACAGCGGCCACCCCCCGGGAAACGGCTTTGACAGGCCGGCTAAACTAGGTGAGGGTAGCCGACTGGTTATAAACCTTCGGTGAGTTACGGTCTGCCTACCCATGCATGCGAAGACTGGATTCGGTAGACTGCGCGGAAGAAACCACCTGTTGGTTCAACGGGCATGACGGCGATTACCAGCAACGCGCTGTGGAGCGTAAGGAGCATGGCGAGGCATGTAGAAAGCCATGGTCATCCACTGCACCTGACTTCATCTCCAGTCGTCTTGACTTGTCTTGCCACTGGATTAAGATGGACCCAGGCGAGAGAGTGAGGTCGACGAATTGCGCAACTCTTCCTCACTTTAAACCAAATCACTGCGCAAGTCACTATTTCATCCACTCATCCACTCATCCATCCACTCACAACAAGTCCTGTGGCGATGGGCGAGCGGCGAAGCGACAGGCGTGGGTGCGCTGGCAGTCGTAGTCGCAGACCTACACTCAGGCGGCTCAGGCCATATGGTCGTCTTCCACTGATCGGAGCAGCAGTGGGATTCGGCAGCCCCCTGAGTGACTGAGCAGCCCTCTTTAGGAAAGCACTGCTCACCTCCATGGCATGAGGAAGGGGCTAGAAAAGGTGCCCTAAACATTGCCTGCTCCACCATTACCTAACCAGCTTACCGCGGTTGGTGGGTACCCTACTTCAGCGGGCGACACATAAGAAAAAGAAAGGACAGATTTTTCCCCCTCATTCTAGGCGCATGGAATGTGCGCACTCTACTCGACAACGACTTTAACACAAACAGACCCGAGAGGCGAACTGCCCTGATTGGGAGAGAACTGGCCAGATACAACATTGACATAGCAGCACTGAGTGAAACTCGACTTGCAGGCGAGGGCCAACTTTGCGAAAAGGGTGCAGGTTATACATTCTATTGGAGCGGAAGAGGAACTGAAGAAAGACGAGAAGCAGGGGTTGGATTTGCAATCAAAACAGCAATTATTGGCAAGCTAGCGGAGCCCCCAAAGGGAAAAAATGACCGACTCATGACGGTCAAGATCCGCTGCTTTATGGAAGGAAACATGCCACCATCATTAGCGCGTATGCACCAACTATGACAAACCAGGATGACGTCAAGGATAAGTTTTACGAAGAACTACATGCAGTCATTGCATCAGTTCCCAAAGCAGATAAGCTTATTATTCTTGGTGACTTTAATGCAAGAGTAGGCTCAGATAACATCTCCTGGAATGGCACTATCGGAAAGTACGGCGTGGGTCGCTGTAACAGCAATAGGCTTCTTCTCCTCCAGACTTGCGCAGAACATAACCTCCTTGTCACCAACACCATTTTTCGACTTCCTATCCGCAACAGGACCTCCTGGATGCACCCTCGCTCGAAGCATTGGCACCTAATTGACTATGTAATTGTTGGGAAGAAGGACAGGCAAGATGTCCGGGTGACCAAGTCCATGTGTGGTGCCGAATGCTGGACTGATCATCGCCTCATTGTGTCTAAACTTAAAATTCGTATCCAACCTGCCAGGCGCCCTCAGGGAAAGAAAACTAAAAAAAGGCTGGATATTACCAAACTAAAGAAGACAAAAATTAAACAGTCATTCACTGACACCCTAGAAGACTGTCTCAAATCTATCTCGTTTGACGGCCAAAGTGCGGAAACAAATTGGACAGCCCTAAGCGAGCAGATCTACAACACTGCTATAGAGGTCCTGGGTCCCGCCATCAAGAAACAAAATGACTGGTTTGATGAGAACTCAGATGATATAAAGAAGATGTTGGCTGAGAAACACCATCTCCATAAAGCATATTTAAACGATCCAAAATCTACATCCAAGAAAGACGCTTTCAACAACATGCGTAGAATCGTCCAACATAAACTACGCCAGATGCGGGATTCATGGCTGAGTAATAAAGCAGATGAGCTCCAAGGCTTTGCTGACAGCCATGACTTGAAAAATTTTTACCATGCACTCAAAGCGGTCTATGGTCCAACATCATCAGGATCATTTCCCCTCCTTAATGCAGATGGAAAAACACTAATTACAGACAAGGAAAAAATTCTCCAACGCTGGGTCGAACACTTTAATATTCTGAACCAGCCATCATCTATTAACGATGAAGCCATCAACCGACTGCCCCAAATTCCTATAAATGAAGCACTAGATGTTATACCGACTTTGGAGGAGACTCAAAAAAGCGATTCGTCAACTTTCTAGTGGAAAGGCCCCCGGCTCCGATTCAATTCCTGTTGAGGTCTATAAAGATGGCGGTACAGTTCTGATAGAGAAACTTCACATGATCTTCCAGCAAATGTGGCAGCGTGAAACCATCCCACACAATCTCAAGGATGCGTCAATTATACATCTTTATAAACGTAAAGGTAATCGCCAAGACTGTAACAATCATCGAGGCATCTCACTACTATCAATCGCTGGGAAGATATTTGCCAGAATCCTTCTTAATCGCCTTACGGCTCATCTTGACAAAGGTCTTCTACCTGAAAGTCAGTGTGGATTCCGGAAAGAACGTGGAACCACCGATATGGTGTTCGCTGCAAGACAGCTTCAAGAAAAATGCCAAGAACAGCACTGTGACCTGTACACAGCTTTCATCGACTTGACAAAGGCGTTCGACACGGTCAGTAGAGAGGGTCTATGGAAGATCATGGCAAAATACGGCTGCCCAAAGAAATTTATCTCAGTAGTGCAGCAACTGCATGATGGATGCAGGCTAGAGTTCAGGAAAACGGTGAGCTGTCGGAGCCTTTCCGCGTCTCAAATGGAGTTAAACAAGGGTGTGTACTTGCACCGACGCTTTTCAGTATCATGTTTTCTGCTATGCTGACTGATGCTTTCAGAGACGGGGACACAGGAATCGACATCAGATATCGTATTGATGGAAAATTGTTTAACCTTAGGAGGCTTCAAGCAAAAACCAAGGTCAAATCACACACCATCAGGGATCTTCTGTTTGCTGACGATTGTGCCCTCAGTGCTGGCTCAGAGGCTGATTTGCAGCGTAGCGTTGATAGATTCTCCGAAGCCTGCTCCAACTTTGGGCTTACCATCAACACGGGGAAAACAGAAATCATGTACCAACCAGCTCCTGGCACAATTTATACTGAGCCAGTCATCAAGGTAAATGGTGAGAAACTGAATGTTGTGAACAGGTTCACATACCTTGGTAGTACACTATCCCAGAACATCGTCATTGATGATGAGGTGAACACCAGGATCTCCAAAGCCAGCAGCACATTTGGCAGACTATACACCAACGTTTGGCATCGAAGTGGCATTAGTCTACAGACAAAGCTGAAGGTATACAGAGCTGCGGTGCTTCCAGTGCTGCTTTATGCATGTGAAACATGGACTGTATACAGGCACCACGTTAAAAAGCTCAACCACTTCCATACAGTCTGTCTCAGGAAGATAATGAACATCAAATGGCAAGACAAGATCCCGGATACCGCCGTTCTTGACAGAGCTGGTATCCCTAGCATCGATACTATTCTGATGCAGTCACAGATTCGCTGGGCAGGTCATGTAGTCCGCATGCCAGACCATCGACTGCCAAAGATACTCTTTTATGGAGAGATGCAGAAGGGTAGACGCTCCCATGGTGGCCAGAAAAAGCGCTTCAAAGACACGCTTAAGGCTTCATTAAAAACCTTTGACATAAACCCAGACACATGGGAAGCTGCTGCGCAAGACCGAACTGCCTGGCGCACATCTCTTCGTAAAGGTGCAGTGGCATGCGAATCTTCCAGAAGAGCAGCAGCGGAACAGCGGAGACAAGCTAGAAAAGAACGTGAAATAAAACCTTCACATCAAGCAAACATTCCCTGCCCACACTGTCCGAGATCCTTCCAGGCCTGCATCGGGCTCATCAGTCACCTTCGTACTCATAGACTATCCTAACATCCTAATAATTGGATGAACAGAGTGGTCTTCATCACTTGTGATGGACGAACAACATATATATATGTATATATACATATACAACATATATAAAACAATCGATAATGGCGGACAATATAAAAAATCGATAATACCGGAAAATGTAAAAAAATCGATAATAGTGGCGTAAGTTACTAAGGGGGTTTTTTAAGGGAGAGGGTATTGTTTTTGGCTGGCGGGGATGATGACTGATGTGTGTGTGTTGGGGTGTGGCGTCGGAGTAAGACAAGGTATAAGCTATGTGATTCATGTTTTGGTTTGTCTGGTGTGTTGTGTGTAGATATTTTAATTGTTGTATTGTGGTGGTAGTATTGTTTCTTCATTATATATATATATAAGCAAATTATATACTCTGGTAGTAATGATAATCGTCACACAGAGGGAGTAGCCATCCTAATGACACAGAAAGCAGCAGCATCGCTTATCAGCTGGGTACCTATCAATGAGAGGCTAATATTAGCTAGATTTCAGACACGATTTTTCAAGCTCTCAATTGTACAATGTTATGCACCAACTAACGACGCTCTTGATACCACAAAAGATGACTTCTATGAAGCACTTCTAAGTACCATCAACACAATACCCAAGCATGACATAATAGCAATCATGGGTGATTTTAACGCCAAAGTAGGTGACAACAACGATGGAGTACAAAGATATCTCGGTACTCATGGCATAGGCTGTATGAATCAAAATGGCGAAAGACTTCTAGAACTTTGTGAAATATCAAACCTCGTTGTGGCAGACACCATCTTTCCACATAAGAATATCCACAAGATAACATGGAATTCACCTGATGGCAGAACTAAGAACCAGATAGATCACTTCTGCATAAGCGCTAAATTTCGCTCATCAGTTCAAGACGTCAGAGCATACAGAGGTGCAGAGATCGGAAGCGATCATAACCTCTGCATAGCTAAAATGAGAATTAAACTGAAGAAGTTATACCACCGAATAAAAATAGAAGAATAGATGTACACAGACTGCAATCAAATGATATAAAGAAGGAATATAATGTCAAAATGAACAACTATTTCGATGCTTTAGGCAAAATTGACAACGATATCACCACCAAGACAATCGATACTAAATGGGAACAACTGAGAACAGCAATGACAGAAGCAGCTGTAGCGACCACCGGATACCTAGTACATAAAAAGAAAAAATGGATGAGAGAAGATACTTGGGATAAAATACAAGAAAGGAAAACAGCAAAACTTAAACTACTAGCGGCAAGTACACATAATGCAGTTGAATCTTGCAAACTAACTTATAACTTGTTAAATAAAGAAGTGAAGACAAAAACTCGAAGAGATAAAAGACATTTCATCAATGAACTGGCCGTAGAAGCTGAAAATGCTGCAAGAACTGGTAATAGTAGGTGCCTTTATCAAATTACAAAACAACTATGTCACCAGCCTACTGCTATGGAAACACCTGTTAAAGGTAAATTAGGGAATTCAATACCAACAGAAAAAGAACAAATGAAGAGATGGGCTGAGCACTTCATGGAGGTGCTAAACAGACCACCACCAACAGTAACACCTGATTTTAATAATGAAACATCCACAACCACTTTGCCAATAACTTGCGATGAATTCACGCTGGACGAGATCAAACAAGCCGTTAAAAGATTAAAAAATTTTAAAGCTGCTGGAGTTGACGAAATTTCAGGGGAAATGATTAAAGCAGTTAATGACAACAACCTCTTGAGAATTTTAGATATTATAAATGAAGTATGGAGAGAAGAACAACCACCACAACAATGGAAAGACAGTATTATTGTAAAGTTACCGAAGAAAGGTGATCTATCAGACTGTAATAACTGGCGTGGTATATCTCTATTATCAGTACCTGGAAAATTATTATGTTGCAATGATGTTAGAAAGACTTAAATTGCATGCTGACGAAAAGATCAGAGAAGAACAAGCGGGTTTCAGGCCGAAACGATCATGTATTGATCAAATATTCACACTAAGAACAATTATAGAAGAATCAGTGGAAAGGCAATCGCCACTTATTATCACCTTCGTCGATTTTCAAAAAGCCTTTGATAGTCTACACCGCCCATCATTGTGGAAGATACTTACAATCTATGGTTTTCCAACAAAATATGTGAATATAATCAAAGCGCTATATGACAATGCAAGATGTTGTGTTAGAACAAATAAAGGGAATACAGAATGGTTTACAGTAGAAACAGGGGTGAAACAAGGCTGTATTATGTCACCACTACTTTTTGGAATAGCTATTGATTGGGTTATGAGAAACTATACCCACAATGAACAATTGGGTATAAAATGGACAAATGGAAAATTCCTGGGGGACCTGGATTTCGCAGATGATGTAGCATTCTTAAGTTCAACACCAAGACAATCCCAAGAAGCAATAAATAATTTGTGTCATCTCTCGGTTAAAATTGGTCTCCAAATAAATGCCTCTAAAACTAAAGCTATGAACTTTTCTAACGAGACCTTTGATATCATCTTGAACGGGGAAAAACTACAGAAAGTTGAAAGTTTCAATTATTTAGGCAGTAAAATGACTCAGGATGGTGACACAACAAGAGAAATCCATACTAGAATTGCTTTGGCAGCTAGCGCCTTCAATAGATTATCTAACATTTGGAAATTACGATCATTGAATATACATACCAAGCTTCGTCTGTTTAATTCAAATGTTATCTCAGTGTTAACATACGGCTGTGAGAGTTGGAAAATAACAAAATCATTGGAGAACAAGCTGAATACATTCGAGAACAAATGTCTTAGAAAACTCATGAACATCAGTTGGAAAGAATTCAAGACTAATCGACAAATAAGAGAAGACTCTAGGCAGAAATATGTCTCCGACTATATAAGGAAAAGACGATGGTCATATATCGGTCATGTCCTACGAATGCAAAACAACAGAATACCACTACAGGCGCTCACTTGGGTTCCTGAGGGTAAGCGGAAAAAAGGAAGACCAAAAGAAACACTCAGAAGAACAATAATAAGAGAAGGAAGAACGTTGGGCCTAAATAATGTGCAAGAGCTAAGAGGAGTGGCGTCACAACGAACAACCTGGAGAGCACTGGTTTCTGCCTTATGCGCCGTGTTTGGCGCTTAAAGAATTTATTATTATTATTATTATATATATATATATATATATATATATATATATATATATATATATATATATATGCAATATATATATATGCAATATATATATATATATGCAATATATATATATATGCAATAAATATATATATATATATATATATATATATATATATATATATATTATATATATATATATATATATATATATATATATATATATATATATATATATATATATATATATATATTGCATATATATATTGCATATATATATTGCATATATATATTGCATATATATATTATATATATATATATATATATATATATATATATATATATATATATATATATATATATATATATATATATATATATATATATATATATATATATATATATATATATATATATATATATATATATATATATATATATATATATATATATATATATATATATATAAAATCCTGCACTCTTGAGATAAAGTGGAAAATATAAAAATCGATAAATTCGCTTAGTATGAGTTTTATAGAGGTAGCTGGCTAATGAGCGTGGTGTGGTGTTTGACTTTTAAGTTTGCGGGGGTATTGGTTTTGGTTGGCAGTGGTGATGATTCATGGGTGTGTGTGTTGGGATGTAACTGGTGGGTGTAGGTTTTTGTCTGGTGTGTTGTGTGTAGGAGACGATACGTCAAGGCCTAAAATGCCACCCGCTGCAGACTCAAGTAGAACAATCCCAACTAAGATGGTTTGGCCATGTCTGCAGAATGGGAGAAGATCGGCTACCACGACAAGCATGGGAAACAAAGAGCCAGGTATCCAGACCCCCCAGGACGACCCAGAGTCCGCTGGGAGGACAACATTAGACAATCTTTGAAGGACCGAGGACTAGAATGGAACCAGGCCAGGAAGGAGACAGCTGATAAAATAGTCTGGCGCTCTCTCTGCCAAACATCTACACCTCACGGTAGAAGGGGAACGACTAAGTAAGTAAGTAAGTGTTGTGAGTAGGTATTTTAATGGTTGTGTGTTGTTGTATTGCATGTTGTTTGTTTTTTTTTCGTAATATATATATATATATATATATATATATATATATATATATATATATATATATATATATATATATATATATATATATATATATATATATATATATATATATATATATATATACGAGGGGGCGTTCAGAAAGTAATGCACCACATCGTTTTTCTCAGAAGCTGTTTATTAAAAAAAAGCATGAAATTTATACACAATATACATGGATATGTCATGTAAACATCGGTATTATTCAACGTAATCCACATCAACTTGTACGGCTTTATGCCAGCGCAAAACAAGTGCATGTATGCCTAGCCCGTACCAGATTTTACCTTGATCATGTAGCCATTTCTTCGCTGCATGAATCCCTCCTTCATCATCTTCAAACCTTGTCCCACGGAGTGCATCTTTAAGTGGACCAAATAGATGAAAATCAGAGGGTGCCAAATCGGGACTACAGGGTGGATGGTGTGTTGCACACAGATTTTGCTGAGTTATAATCTGTAAAGGTACCTCTCTATTTTGTATGCATTTAATTTCTTATCAAAGGGGCACGACTCATTTTTTTCACTAGGGTCCTTTATATATAGTTGTTACCCACTCTTGTTTCTTGTCTAGGTGGTCTAATTTTAGAAACGGTGTCTTGGTGGTATAACCATATTTGGCTCGTATAAGTCAGCTTTCTTAGAATGATTGCAACTAGAGTCGATGTTTATCCCATGACTATATAAGGCTTGAATGGTCAATATTTCTTAGAATGTATTTGATATTGGATGAATGTTCTGAGTACTTTATGGATAAATGTTGGTATACCAGTGATACAGACTGGTGGGTATAAGCTGTAACATCACTGGCTGATTAATTGTATACCTGGTGTGTACTGTCACTGGATACTGACTGGTATATCGTGCTGTAATATGTTTTATCGCAAATGCGTGACATGAAAGTTCGTCAAGGTGGACATCTATGTAGCAGTGCAGACTTGTATCACAACATGTAACATACAAGAGTGTGTGTGGCATTCATCACATTGAAAGGTGTAGAAGTGGAGTTGATGGAACCATATGGTGTACGTGTTACAGGTATGGAGTCAAAAATATAGGTGAACAGCTGTGTACGTTTTCACCATTTATTATAGTCACAGCAACAAGACGTAGACAAATCCATGTAAGCATGACACAGGAACATGGCGGATGTGAAGACAGTTCACTACAATTGCATGTACATAAGTTCCAATAACTATATGATTATCAATGTGTTGCTGACTCCAATTTATCTCTCATTCCACAACTAGCAGAAAAACCCCGCATTACAGAACGGGTAAATAACTGTATAAATATCCAACAGTTTCATTCTGACTTCACCATGTCAGATCTCTTCTTAAATCTCTCTCCTTAAGCCGACCCCAAACATGGCGGGCGACGAAAATAGCATAGTCCATCCCTCTAATCGGACGTATCAAAGATAGGCTGTCCTTTCGAAGATAGTCTTATATAACTCCCTCGTACATCAGGCGAGTTTTCATTTTCAAAGTTATAACAGCAATAACTGGTAACTCATCTGGTCTTCCACTCCAGATAGTTATATATATATATTAGGCCTCTATAAAACAGTAAACACTGTGGATTCTTCATCTGCAGACATAAGCGTCTCAGTTCAAAGATATACCGCTAATCATGCGGGTTTTTATAGAATAATCACTATTCTTCTGGGTTTCTGTGTAAAAATCTAAACCTAACGGTCTTAGATGGCTCCACCGAGCATAACAAGTAGAATACTCTGCCTTTCAACCATTCGTGAGCTCTCGTCACCGGTTGACCCAAAATATGTTCATCTTGCACTGCAAACAAAGGAAGTGTGAAAGTTTCGTCTTTTACCTTGCTTCGAATTCTTAACACAACTTCATAGCAACTGTCGTCTTCCTGACGAACAGAAATAACACAGGGGACCTTAAATAATCAGTGGAAGAGTTTCCGTCCCCAAAAGCAATGCAGAGAAGTAACCAGACATTTTGTCTGACGAACTCAGTTCAACAACACGGCCTCCTGCACAGGAAATCTTCTCCAAACTCTCTAGTTCGGGCATGCGCTGTTCGCATCAACCTCTGACCTATGCAGTCAGCTGGTATATCCTTTAAGAGGAGTAACTACATATTTACTTTCCCTCAAAGCAAAAAATGAGTATTCGCCCTTAGATTAAGGTTCTAACGAAAAATACATTAGACCCAAAATCTTATTCAAAATATTTTCAAACATAACAAGTATACAGACAGACTACATTATCAGTTATGAAAACTGCACGTAACAGTATTCACATCGCCCGATCTGATTTTAGTTCAGAAGGGTAGCGTAACTATGCATGCGTCAAGTTTTGGAATGTGAGAAAGAGACTTCCGCCCGGGAGTCGAGGTAAATCTGTGTTGGGTTAAGACGTCTTTCGTCGAACCGAGTTTTCATCATGGGAATGAAGCCCTCTGTGAGTTCGACTGATAGTCTACTGATATTATTCCCATGTGACTATTTCTAAACGTCTGGAGACGGTTGTGAATTGTGGTGTATTTCGAATGTAAAGGTAATTGCTCTCTCATTACTTCGATCTGTAGCCAGTTTAGGTTCTGACATTTTTGTTCCCTGCTCGCTCCCTTTTCTACTGGCAGAGAAGAGACTTTACTATTAGAAGTGCACCTCAGGTATCATCATACCATTGATTCATATATCGGGTTACTCTATGCCCGGAGAATAGTAGCTATGTTTCTTGAACTCCGCTATGCTAGCGGTAACACCTTAAACAAGGTTTGATCAAGATATGTCCACGGAGACCAATTTGAACTGTACTAGTAAGCCCGCCATTTTTCGTGCGGCCTGTGGTAGACCCATTTACACATCTGACTTATTGATATCAGAGAGGAATTTATTTAATCTCACATATTGATTATATTGGGCTGAAGCTGATGAAGGTGAAATTATATATGAGATCAGCTTAGTAGATACCCTAGAAGACCGTCTCAAATCTATCTCGTTAGACGGCCAAAGTGCGGAAACAAATTGGACAGCCCTAAGCGAGCAGATCTACAACACTGCTACAGAGGTCCTGGGTCCCGCCATCAAGAAACAAAATGACTGGTTTGATGAGAACTCAGATGATATAAAGAAGATGTTGGCTGAGAAACACCATCTCCATAAAGCATATTTAAATGATCCAAAATCTACATCCAAGAAAGACGCTTTGAACAACATGCGTAGAATCGTCCAACATAAACTACGCCAGATGCGGGATTCATGGCTGAGTAATAAAGCAGATGAGCTCCAAGGCTTTGCTGACAGCCATGACTTGAAAAATTTTTACCATGCACTCAAAGCGGTCTATGGTCCAACATCATCAGGATCATTTCCCCTCCTTAATGCAGATGGAAAAACACTAATTACAGACAAGGAAAAAATTCTCCAACGCTGGGTCGAACACTTTAATAATATTCTGAACCAGCCATCATCTATTAACGATGAAGCCATCAACCGACTGCCCCAAATTCCTATAAATGAAGCACTAGATGTTATACCGACTTTGGAGGAGACTCAAAAAGCGATTCGTCAACTTTCTAGTGGAAAGGCCCCCGGCTCCGATTCAATTCCTGTTGAGGTCTATAAAGATGGCGGTACAGTTCTGATAGAGAAACTTCACATGATCTTCCAGCAAATGTGGCAGAGTGAAACCATCCCACACAATCTCAAGGATGCGTCAATTATACATCTTTATAAACGTAAAGGTAATCGCCAAGACTGTAACAATCATCGAGGCATCTCACTACTATCAATCGCTGGGAAGATATTTGCCATAATCCTTCTTAATCGCCTTACGGCTCATCTTGACAAAGGTCTTCTACCTGAAAGTCAGTGTGGATTCCGGAAAGAACGTGGAACCACCGATATGGTGTTCGCTGCAAGACAGCTTCAAGAAAAATGCCAAGAACAGCACTGTGACCTGTACACAGCTTTCATCGACTTGACAAAGGCGTTCGACACGGTCAGTAGAGAGGGTCTATGGAAGATCATGGCAAAATACGGCTGCCCAAAGAAATTTATCTCAGTAGTGCAGCAACTGCATGATGGAATGCAGGCTAGAGTTCAGGAAAACGGTGAGCTGTCGGAGCCTTTCCCCGTCTCAAATGGAGTTAAACAAGGGTGTGTACTTGCACCGACACTTTTCAGTATCATGTTTTCTGCTATGCTGACTGATGCTTTCAGAGACGGGGACACAGGAATCGACATCAGATATCGTATTGATGGAAAATTGTTTAACCTTAGGAGGCTTCAAGCAAAACCAAGGTCAAATCACACACCATCATGGATCTTCTGTTTGCTGACGATTGTGCCCTCAGTGCTGGCTCAGAGGCTGATCTGCAGCGTAGCGTTGATAGATTCTCCGAAGCCTGCTCCAACTTTGGGCTTACCATCAACACGGGGAAAACAGAAATCATGTACCAACCAGCTCCTGGCACAATTTATACTGAGCCAGTCATCAAGGTAAATGGTGAGAAACTGAATGTTGTGAACAGGTTCACATACCTTGGTAGTACACTATCCCAGAACATCGTCATTGATGATGAGGTGAACACCAGGATCTCCAAAGCCAGCAGCACATTTGGCAGACTATACACCAACGTTTGACATCGAAGTGGCATTAGTCTACAGACAAAGCTGAAGGTATACAGAGCTGCGGTGCTTCCAGTGCTGCTTTATGCATGTGAAACATGGACTGTATACAGGCGCCACGTAAAAAAGCTCAACCACTTCCATACAGTCTGTCTCAGGAAGATAATGAACATCAAATGGCAAGACAAGATCCCAGATACCGCCGTTCTTAACAGAGCTGGTATCCCTAGCATCGATACTATTCTGATGCAGTCACAGATTCGCTGGGCAGGTCATGCATCACTTGTGATGGACGAAACAACATATATATTTCAGGGAGGTGCCACCAACGTAACACTACAGTGCTGACAACCGTAAAAATACAAGGAAAAATTACATACATATAATTTTGTCTTACATCAAATATCTTATCTACAAATCTAATAATGAAGCATCATCAAAACAGCGGTGTAATCATATTAAAATACCGCATTATAGATACAAGCATCTTAATAATCCAAAGTTACTTCATGTAAATATATAATAATATATTACAATAACGAATTATACATCATATAACTAAGTTGATGATCCAAGTAGAGCAGGACATCGACTAAGATTGCACATTTACTGTGTCGTCCAAGGCTAGGTAAGGACCTCACAATACGCAATGGTTCACAACATGTCTCGATCCTCTCAAACATCAATGACTTACTGAGAAAATACAAATAATACAATTCTATTTGATAACCGTTAGGTAGTGTAATATACAATACAAAATTCATTCTTACTAATAACTGAGCTCCTAGAGATGTACATTTACAGGATGCAGAGTTCCTTATCAATAGTGCTGCCCCGATCCCAGGTGAGGGCAGTCACTCCGAAGAACAAAAGTCTAATCAATAGGAGGAGATGCGAATAAGGCTTTAGTTTGGTCCAATGAAGATTGACATTCTTGACACCAGCGGATCATATTAGGAAATCCTTTCTTCAATAAGGTTGAAAGAGGTGCCATAATCGAAGATAGATTCGGAATGAATCTTCCGTAGAATTGAATTAAACTTAAGAGACTACATACTTGTTTTTCGTCTTAGGAACATAAATATTTAGTATCTTAGAAGTATTGTGGTATTCTGTCTTCAAGAGACCATGACCAACACGATGACCTAGGAAAGAAATTTCACTAAACCCTACATAGGCTTTAGAGGGTTTTGCAGTCAGATTATACTTGCGAAGAGTAGACAGCAAATCATATAAACCCAAATAGTGATCTTCCCAAGAATCACTGAAGAGACAGATATCGTCCAAGTATGCTTTGACATCTGAACGATATGAGAGAATTCGACGCATCATGCGTACGAAAGTAGCAGGGGCGTTCATAAGGCCGAAAGGCATGAAATTCCATTGAAACAAACCCCTAGGTGTTGAGAAAGCAGTAAGAGGAACTTGCCAATAGCCTTTCGACAAGTCGAGCTTGGTAAAGAATCGCGAATTAGAAAGTTTATTTAGCAGATCTTCTAATGAAGGTATAGGTTCAGCATCGAACTTCGTAACTTGGTTCAATTTGCTATAATCAGCGCAAAGGCCTATGTTATTGTCTTTCTTCCGAACAATAACCATGGACGAAGAGTATGCTGAAGTGGATGGTTCAATTATTTTTAATTGTATCATCTCATCCAATTCTTTTTCGACTTGCGACTGAAAATGAATGGGTATAGGATAAGGTCTGACTCTGATAGGATTATGGTCAGTAAGTATTATGTCATGTTCAATGACATGAATGTGTCCAGGAATGTCGGTAAGGACATCCTGAAATGTTTGTAACATGGAATAGACTTGACGGTGTTCCTCGGCAGATAGATTAGGAGAAATAGTAACTTTTTTCCATGATTCCGTAGAATGAAGTGGAATCACAGGAAGAGGAAAATTAACATCTGAAAAAGTAGTTTCCTCATCCTGTATAACCGACAGGGATGAGTACTGACTATGAGGGACTGGAGAATGGTCCGTCGCCTGGAAAATAGGCAGCAAATAGTCTGGACGTTCATGAAGTTCCGTAAGCATGTTTATATGGAAAGTGTTATGCTTTCCATCAATATCGACAACATAGTCGACATCGGAAATTCTAGAGACTATAGTATACGGACCTTTCCATGCAATAAGAAGTCTGTTCTCCCTACAGGGGAGTAGAACCTCTGGGGAATCCCAACCGAAGAAAAAAATCAGCTCCAAAGAGCGTTCTGCGATAACGGCAGTGGAGGATGCTCTTAAGAAGGTATACCTCTGGCCCAAAGTTTGTGCAACTAAGTCAACGCCATGCAGAGGAATAAATTGATGTCCCTCTTGCCGACCGTTGATCCTAATAGGGCCAATAATATCTTATTGCCCAATTTTCTGAAAGGCCACGACCCGCCGAATAGGAATGTCTAGCTGTCCTGGATAGGTTGCTTTCAGTGTCGTGGACCACTATATTTGACAGCGTTAGACATATTTTGCTAGAACGGCAAATAAATTACGTTATGTCCTTATTTTACAAATTGCCCAAAAGAAATGCCGCCAGAGAATTCTCAACTTATGTACGGGACAAACCCTTATGTCCCAGCACATTGCGCGTCATGGAGCATGGTTGCAAAATTTGAACTCTCATACTCTTGGACAAGAATTTGTGAAAGCATAAGACGTTTGTTCGTTGTCTTGCACCATACGCACTAGTTACGCCATTCTTACATAGTAATCCAAGTTTTGCGAATTTGCTATTTGGATTTGGATTCACCATATTTAGCTACAATGAAGACATTTTTAATAAAGAAGGATCTTCTTCTTGCATTTTATGAAAGATTCACGCGAAAATAACCATATGGCTATCTGTGGCTATGCACTTCATTACTTTCAGATTGATGAAGTTGAGGGCATGCTTAACCGCTTGTGCTCATGATGACTAACGCATTGTTAGCTTGGATATTCAGCTCTTCCCAACAGCAATCTGCTGTGGGGTACATTCCTTACATCCCTATCCCACCCCCCTTCACCTCACCTCCACTTCCAACTTACTCCTCCCTCTCATTCCAACCCTACCCTCCATTTTACCCCCAAT
>JAMPIV010009882.1:0-7500 GCA_024509875.1 Oreohelix idahoensis
AGTGTGAAGGATGGTTTTGATTTGAGTTAAGGGAGGTTATTATTTGTGAGTGTGAAGGATGTTTTGGTTTTTGAGTGTAAGATGGGTAATTGGTTTGGAGTTAAGGGATGGTTTTTGAATTTTGAAGGTGAAGATGGTTTTAGATTTGGGGAATGTAAGGAGGGGTAGTGATTTTGAAAGGTTTATTATTTTTTGGTGTTTTATGTAGAAAAAAAAAAGGTAATGTTTTTATAGGGGGTGAAGGGGGTGTAGGTTAAAGGTTTATTATTGTAGAAATTGTAATGAGTTATTTTTTACATCGTCAAACCCTTTTTCCCCATTGTTTTTTTTAGTCACTAATTTCATCCTTAATTTATGCAGACTCTTCTTTACTAAAAATAGGAAACTATCACTAATCCATTCGCAAATACATAAATATCTATCTCAAACATAATTAAATTTTTTATTAATCAAACTGTTTTTCACAGATTCTAAACTTTCCTTGTGCTATGGACATTTTGATTGTCCATCTAGGCTACGGTCCCCTCTTAAAAAAACTTGTAACATAGACTCATAATGAAAATTTGTGCATACAAATTAAAAACATTTACATCAACAGAAAACTCGTTAAGAGCTTACACATATAATACTGAAAATACAAAAACAATATGTAAAAATACAATATTTCTTGAAATGAAAAAAAAAAATTATGATAAATTTTCCAGATAAAAAATTGTGAATATAACTAAAATTTAGAATTTTTATGTATAGTACAGACACCCTAGAATTTCATTTATGATGCGCTCAATTGGTTCTGTAGTAACCACTGTTAATATACCATGTGCCATGGTATGCGACTTGATCTTTTTCTCAACAATACAACCCAGCTTACGTTACGTTTAAGACCCCTGTCACCTGTAACCCTGAATTGTCATCATCATGAAATCATTGTTCTATCTTTTACCTTTACCAAATGTTTTCTGTACGCCTCCTACTGTTTTCGTCATCTTCCTCGTGCTACTTATTTGTTGCAGAATGTAGAAGCAGATGTAACAGAAAAAAAGTAAAAAAAATGAAAACTTTAATAAATAAGTTAAACGTTACAGTGTAAACAATATGTTAAGAACAAGCGGTCATGTAACGATTAGAAACATCCAAGTACTGTAATTGCAACTGCTGTACTTCGTTAAAGATATATAGGTGTAGGTTTTGGACATGATTCGACACATTTCAAATATATTGAATACAGCTGTGAAATTACAGAAGTCAGGCGTAAAGAGTAATATATATATATATATATATATTTATATATATATAAATATATATATCTATAATATATATATATATTATAATATATATATAATATATTATATAAATATTACAACTTGCTTATTGTCCCCTCGAAAACGACGAAAGGGAGAAAATTGGTACTAGAGCAACCGCCGAGACAAAATAAGTCCTTGAAAATGAAAGAATATTTATCATCTTCACCCTACTGTATCCAAAATAGCAGAGGTTTTTCAACAAACGTTATGCCAAGTTCCTTTATGACTGTCTCTCCATTTTCTCTTCTCCAAGTGTTAGTTAGTCTCTCTTTAACCTCTCTACCTTGAAATTCTAGAATAAGTATTGCCTGGTAATGTTTCCGGCTTAAGTCCCGCGCCTGGCACACATTTATCTTTTTTTATTATAAAAGTCTGCTCGGCGAGACGATAATAGAGAGAGAGAGAGAGAGAGAGAGAGAGAGAGAGAGAGAGAGAGAGAGGGAGAGAAGAGAGAGAGAGAGAGAGAGAGAGAGAGAGAGAGAGAGAGAGATATTAAGCAAAACAACTTGCAAACTTTTTGTTCACCTGACCTCTTGTTTACATATAAAAGGTTCATTGGCGTAATTTTCTAATAACGATTTGGTATGCTTCGGTCCAGCCTGGTAAATGAGATAAACAAATGTTGTCGAATTAGGAGGAATGTCGCCTAAAGATATTAAAGGTATGTTTTTCATGCACTCGTTGGAAATAAAGAAGTAGGAAAACTAGACAACATAAAAAACAACAGACGTGAGTGGTTTATTACCCAGGACTCGACAACCCAGGACCTTCGTGCGACAACTAAACCCGCCTAGCTATGCAAGCGAATCACACTATCCTCCCTGCCCATCTAGGCAATCACCAAAAAATGATGCTTCGATGACAGGTCATTAGTGCACCTGCAACACATAACATCGGAGAATTTATCAATGGGCAGTCCAGCCTATTAATGACGCAATCACTTCTGCTGCTGTTCCCCAATCATACAGTAATAGGTCAGACAACTACGCAAAACAAAAGACCTTAATGGGACTGTGGTCTAGTAAATGATAGAAGACTAAGAACAGTAGTACAGGACAGAGGTAGGTTTTGGTATTGTATAAACATTTTATTACACATCGCCTAAAGATAACTTGTGTTTATTTAAATCTTGCTTATTTAATAGACACATCATCGTCTGCAACCCCGACATACCCACTCTTCACAAATACTACATAAAACCATTACTTTTTTTTTTTTTATACTTCTTTTGTTTCTATTTCGGCCATGTTGTTGTTTCTTTCTCTACTGTGTTGCTGTTGATAACCCTTTCAAACCTGAAATTTGGTTATAATTGGGGTATATAGGTGTTATCGTCTTCACTGGTAATCTCGTTCGTAGTCCTGGGGACGGTGACGGGTCCTGCAAAAGGACCACTTGCTGGCTGTCTGGATTCCTCTTGGTCCGTTTTTGTGGTGCCAGTGTCGCTCTCATGTGTGTTTTTATGTCCTGCCTCAACATATCTGGCTCGTTTAGTTTTGTGAGTGTTTCTATGCTACTAGTTTCTGTTTGCTATTTGTCTTTTGCTCTCCTGTATCTGTGACAGTGCTTTTTCAATTATCGTTGTAGTAGCTGTTCTAGCGTTTCTTGCTGGCTGCTAATGCTCTGTCTTGATTGAGTAACATTTGCTGTACATGTCGATTTTCATTTTGTCTTTCGTTTCTTTATTTTGTATCTCTAGTTTTTGTAAGGAATCCTCAACGATCCTTTCATCTGATTCAATTCTTTTGAGTATTTGTTCGTTTCTCTGCCTTTAGCTCTGTGAGTTTTGGCGATGTCAACTTTCTATCTCGTGTTTATGGTTGTTTTTCAATTCTTTTGAGTATTTGTTCGTTCTCTGCCTTAGCTCTGTGAGTTTGGCGATGTCCAACTTCTATCTCGTGTATTGATGGATTTTGTTTCCTTGTAGCATTGCCTGGGCGCTCCTGTAACATTTCTCTGGCGCTCTGCATAATCTATTATGTCTTCACCGCTGGTCCTTGTCGTCTACGGGATCCTGCTTGTTTAAGCATACGTTCTGCTGTTTCCTTTTTATTTCGTTTGATTTCAGCGGTCAGCTGTGTAGCTGTCTTCTGTCATTCGTGCGCTTTTTTTCTGTACATCCGCATTCACTCTGTGCTTTTCTGCCTCCTTGAAGGGTATGTTTTTTTAGACACGCGGCCTCCTTCTTCAAGATGCTCTTAGGTTCCTGGAACACAGGGCATGCCTCTGTACCTTGCCCCGTGTTTCCTTGGGAAGTTTGCACAGATACGGTTTTCGTTAGTTTCTTTTGTAGTTGCGGTCCTCCTTTGCCGTGGGGCAGTCGCAATATTGGTGACTACCCGCACAATACCGGCAAACGGCATCTCTCCCTGCACGTCTTTTTTGTGTGCAGAACTGCTGGCAGTTGAGCACGCTGCATCACCGGAGGGATAGAAGGCTTCTGTCTTTTTGGTTGTGGTTTCAGCGTCAGTCCTCTCCGGTCTTGTCGATCCTTCTACCGTGACTATCATCAGATTGGTATCTTTCTTGGCCCAGTTTTTTAGCCTTTCGACCCTGCGTGATTTTAAGATTTGAGTTTTCAGCTTGAAGCGTCTGTGGACGTCGCCTTCGAACATCTTGTATCCACCCCTCTGAATGCCCAACTTCTTTGTTGTCTTGTACATTTCCACCAGACCACTACTTTAATTTGGTGGGCAACTGATTTCCTTTGGACCGGATTCCAGTTCGATCATGCAGCGAGTTGTTTTGGTCCTGTTGTTGTTGAGAGAAAGCACTACTCCCTTTTCGTGCCTCCCTACTTTGGCGATACCTCTCCGTCCAGTTATCACCTCGAGGATGTTGATCACTTTTGTTGTCGGGGTAGGGGCCCTGATGAGAACCTCACGTCCTGAACTCTCTGGGTGATCTTAACAACCCTCTCCTGTAATCGTTTTCTTCTGAGTTGCTTGTAATTTTTAGTGTTTGGTCTTTTTTTTCCTTCTACAGGCTTGGTTTCGAATCTTGTTCTTGGGTTATTCGGTGTGATTTCTTGCATCTGAGCCTTTGAGTTGGCAGCTGTTTTTTCCTCAGGGTCAGGAATGTAGCTTGCTTCTCAGTGGTTTCGATGTCCAGCACGTCTGGAGCTACTTCTACTGTTGCCTTCTTGAAGAACGAGCCTAAGGGATTCGTCTCCGTCTTCAAGTCTTTCGAAGTGCATCTAAAATGGTCTCTGCGAAGACATCTTCCTCTTGTACCTGTCTGTGTTGAGATCTGCCTCTATCACTTCCTTCATAGTGCTTTGCAGTGGGTCGGCTGTCATCTCGGCATCGTGCGCTGCTTCTCTGTCATAGACCCGGTTACTGCTGACTAGATCGGTGGGTGCAGCCTGGATTAGAAGCGCTTGTTTTCTTTTCTCCAGCTTCGTAACGCTCTACATATTTCTTTATGTTCTGGGTCTTCTTTATCTAGGCAAGGGTCGGGCCCACTCTGACTCTCAGTCNGGNCGACGCATGTCACAGCNAACNCAGTCGTGTCCGGAGTTANAGAAGGGCCGGTCCCGGCACNAGTACTNGGGGCAGTCTTGCTCTCTGGCTGGCTGTCATTGTTGATTGTGATATTGCGGTTACCCTGGCGGTTCTGCGCTGGTGGGCTGGTGGAGACCATCCCCTTTTTAGCGTGTGGCCTACGTCTGGGCATTTTGACGATAACGCGATCGTATCTCGAGTAGTGGCGTCCTGAAAAGGACGTTGGTGTCTTGTCACGATTGAACCTTGAACGATTGTGTTGGGAAACGATTTGTTGTTAATTGGTTATGTCTATTTCGGCCAAAACTACAGCATTCTATAAGAACATACGTCCCGTCCCACACAAGCGTTTTTGTTGCAGTCTAGAAAATATATAAAAGTAATGCGATTCTGGCCTTTGCACTTACTACATAACGCTTAATACAGCGCGCATCTTTTCCGCATTTTCTTTGCAAGTATATTTTAAGCAATAAATAAAAAACATAACGTAACGGGTAAAAAACATACAATATATTTTATTGTTATTATATATCTTGTATTTTTAATTGTTTTCCCTTTGACACAGACAAATTACATCCTTGATAAAAAACCAACATAATAATTTTTGCATTCCCCTTCCACAGGGTAGAGGATTTTACATATCTTGGGGAAAAAAAGCTAATACAACATTTTTTTTCAAAGCTTTACAAATGTGAGTAAAATAACTTCATTCAGAATCAACAAAATGAGTTTTCCAGTCATCTAAATGTGGTGCAGATGCTGAAAAATTAAGACGTTTGCTTTAGTTCTTTCCCCTGTCATTATTTTGACGTGTATATTTACTAGTATGTGTGTAATTCCACATCTTTTAAGAATGCCAGCGCAATACGACAATTATGAGACGCATTTTTTCTCATACCTTTAGTTTCGTCCCTGTGTATTTTGAAACCCAAATGTTGGTACCTCTTAACTTTATAAAATAAGAGAAATAGATGTCATAACGAACATCGATGAAGCCCCAAAAAAGTCGCTCTGAAATTTTTAATTTTTTTTTTTTTTTTTTTCGTTTAAACTTCAATACGGAACATTAGTATTTCATCGAAAATTAGTATTTCTGACATTTGTTGAAAGTTAAAACAAGGCTACGTACATTAACAATTTGTTTGTTCCATTAATCCAAAGAAGTACAATCCTCTATGTGATAGATATGGCGTTTATAGATGCTAGTAAACCAAAACTTCCGCTGACTTCAGATAATTTAATTGGCTGACTGTATACTTAAATAGCGATGTAGTGTGGTCGATCATGGAAGCTGTAAAACCGTCAGCTTTAAGCTGTTCGGGTTGTATAACACCTTCAATTAAGAACGGAGTGGGTCGGATCCCTGCCATGTATAAACACTAATTCAAAATTTATAGTTTAATACACACCCACCCGCACTAGCACGATGACACTGTTCATCAGCCTTTTTCAATCTTTTCATCCTGCAGGAACCCTTGAAAAAATGTTTGAGATGTCAAGGAACTCCTGTATAAAAATTATAATATCTGAAGCTCATGGTACCTTAGCGTGATCAGTAGGTTGTAAATATAATAATCCAGTATAATATCGAGTAGAGAATGATTTTTGTGTGTGGATCTGTTTGTTTTGGCCAACTTCTTAGCTTACTCGTTTTGTGTGGTTTCCCCCTACCCACAAAGGATACCAACTATAATACAAGTCAGTAGTTTCGGTGGAAGAATTTTCAGCTTTTCTTTTTTTTTTTAAATTTCCTACTTGGTTTGGTGGGTTTGGTTTTTTAAGGACTATCTTCATTGCACACGGACTACTCCATCAGTGCTCCGATCTCCTCCCTTATATCACACAAGGATGATCTTAGCTCAGTGCACGAACTCCATAGCACCGGCGAGAATCCCAATGTGTGTATATGGGAATCACACATTCTATAAATATTTTTGTTGTGGGTAGGTTTTCTAATTTTTAAATTTTGCCAGAGCAGCGGCCTGATAGGCCTACTCTTTACGATTTCCAATTGTCCATTCCGCGTTGTGTATCAGCTTTAGCGTACGGAATGGGGTAAACTCTGGTTCGTCAATTTCATATCGAATTCTATGAGATTTGTTCGACCAGGTACAACCGTTAAGACTGCAGTGTACTGTTTCAGTAGCGCCCTGGTTTCTGTCTGTTGTGCTTCTGAGAGATTTTCGCCGAATTTGACATCTTTAAAAGATTCCGTTTGTTGCAATGGATACTCCATGCAACTATCGTCATCTTCCTCATCTTCCGTCGCTATGGCGACCCCCAGGAGATTTTCGGAGGACGGCACTGGTCTTTCCAAGTATTTCTTTAGCAGATTTACGTGGTAGACCTTCTCTTTTCCTTTAATAGAGATCTTGTAGTTAGTTCGGGAGATCTTTTTAAGGACGGTAAACGGCCCTTGCCATCCGAAAAAAAGTTTGTTGTTTCCGGTTGGAATTAACAACAAAACTTTCTCCCCTGGTTGGAGTTCTCTCTCTTTCGCTGCTTTATTATATCGTTGAGCGTGCTTTGCGCGTGCTCGCTTAAGGTTGGTCGTTGCTAGATCCCATCCTAGTTGTAACTTTTCCTTAATATCCGATACATATTTGCTTGCAGAGACGACTGTCTCGTCAGCCTTCTGGTCTGTCAGGGGACCGAAGTAAGGCTTCTAGCGGCCCCTTAATAGGTATGCCGAA
>JAMPIV010009882.1:12500-40000 GCA_024509875.1 Oreohelix idahoensis
CAAATTTTATGTACCATTATTTTTTCTCTACGTTGCATCAATAGAGTTGTCTCTAACACTTCACTCCTCTACTGTTTGTGTTACGCCAGGTTTATTGGCACAGGAAGCGAAAATATTTTATCACGTATTATCGTCCTGACCATCTTTGCAAAGCGACTGTGCCTGTTTATTCAAGCTTGCATTGTGCACGGTCTATGAATAGAACTCCATATTGTGTGGATAATTTGGCGGAGATCCGTCTAGCAAAACACAGGTGGTAATGCATAATATGTCTCCGCTTAGACCATCCCTGTGTATAATTATCTCAGATAATCTGTCTGGAAACTCAAGATTTGTAGACGTTACGCCAGTAACACATGGTCATAATATTTTGAGAGGCAGATAGGTGCAGCCGGGAGTCTTACGCAACGATATGACATCACTGTTAGAGGTCACGCGTTGATATTAAATTTAATATTGTGAAACACGTGAAGGTATTTTTCGAATTTGAAAACGCACAACCCACGTAGTGCTGAACGAGATTCGATTGGACTGGTTTTTTTTTTGAGGAGCCGAAATATACAATGTATTTTATTGGTACACTAGTCGGAAGTGCAATCTGTGATTTGCACTAAGAACTGAGAATATAGTGCGATGAAAACACAGACACAGATCACGCAGAGAGACTGCAGCGCACAAGTCATATCAGTGACTCATAAAAGCCAGAAAGAAAAAGGAGACATTGGACGTAGAAATTTGCAACTAAAAGTAACAGATCGAGTATTGGGCAACTTTGGAATTTAACAGTAAACCTGCATTTTTGATACAAGACTGGAAACTTAGGAATTTGATCACAAGTCATAGAGGAATTAAACATAAGTTTTCACAGGCCAGTGATTTTGCAGGACACCCGCCATCAGAGGAATTAACTCTAATTTCCCAGACCAAGTCATAGAGGATTTAAACAAAACAGCCCCTGGAGTATTGCAGTGTTGGTTGTGCTCCTCTGTCCTTTAAGGCCTGGAAACTGGAACCTTCTTACTTTTTTTTGTGGTGGTAAAATTGGTATCATGTGCTGTGATATTGATTTCATGTTCATAATGTTTTTACGGACTGATTGTTGTCCCTATTAAATAGTTTTCTTTTTTAAATTGTGGGTAATAAAGAATATATATAATTTCTACCAGTCAGAATTACAGTACAATCTTATTTGACGTGTGGGTGACTGGAAAGAAAAGAGATATATATATATATATATATATATATATATATATATATATATATATATATATATATATATATATATATATATATATATATATATATATATATATATATAAGAAGAGACAACTGGGAAGAGACAACTATTCCTCAAGACATGCGAGATGCCAAGATTGTAACACTGTATAAAAATAAAGGAGACAGCGCTTTTCATGGCGCACCAGTCGGTAATACTCAAACCACAACTTACCGCAATCGGGACACGAAAAAGAGTTACTGGCCCTATCGATATCTACAATGTACATGAAGTGGTTCTTAAACATTAACAGACGCAATGTATCTTTAAAAGTGTCGCTACCTCTAAGTTTGTTAAAAACCCAGTTTAACGGGTGTGAGAAGGCGTTGGGTGATATATGCGTTAGGGTAGACGGTTGGGACAGATACTCTCAAACCGCCTACCAGTTCCATGGGTGCCTATTCCACGGCCACCCTAACTGCCCACTAACCGCCGGTCGTGACGTTAACCCAGTCAACAACAAACCATTGGCTGAGTTGTACGCAGATACGGTGGAAACAAGTTCTTATTTACGGGGCCATTGCAACGTTACCGTTGTCGAAATGTGGGAATGCGAGTGGCAGGCGTTGAAGAAAACCGAGCCAGCAATCCGTCGTTTTCTGAACGCCACCTTCCCGAACCAGAAACCATCTTACACCAAATGTCGGTACCCCCTGACAAAAGAAAATATTCTCGCCTCGGTGCTGGACGAGACCTTGTTTGGCCTAGTCGAGTGTGACATCCATGTCCCCGACTCTTTAAAAGACCATTTCTCTGAGATGACGCCCATTTTTAAGAATGTTGACGTCACGAGGGAAGATATTGGGCCTTTCATGCGGGAATACGCCGAAAAACATAAACTCCTGACTACTCCCAGACGAACGTTGATTGGGAGTTATGTGGGCAAGAAAATTCTCCTGACAACACCTCTGCTTCACTGGTACCTAACCAAAGGTTTCGAAGTCACCTGTATCTACCAGGTGCTTGAGTATACACCCGTGACGTGTTTCAAACGGTTTGGGGACACTGTTTCGAACGCGCGTCGACAGGGTGATACTGATCCTGCCTACGCCATTACCAGCGAGACCATGAAACTGCTAGGTAACGCGGCTTACGGCAAGACATTAACCAATAAGGCGAAGCACGTGGATGTCTCGTACACGATGGGCGAGGGTACCTCTGACCAAATAAACTCACCCCGCTTTAGGAAAATGACGTTAGTGACGGACGAGATTTTTGAAGTAGAGAAACTTAAACAGACTATATGTTGGGACCTCCCCGTTCAGATAGGATTTTTCGTGTACCAATACGCGAAATTACGCATGTTAGAATTTTACTACGACTGTTTAGATAAATTTGTAGATAGGTCAGACTTTCAGTTGTGCGAGACGGACACAGACAGCCTTTACTTGGCCCTTAGCGCGAACAACTTAGCGGACGTTGTTAAGCCCGCTTTGCGACAGGAATTTTATAGCTCCTACCACCAGTGGTTCCCCGCCGAAGTATGTCCCGACCATAGACCCGTTTTCGTCGCTACCGAGGGTAAAACGCGCGCCCTTTGTCAGAAATGCCGCGAACAAATATTATTCGACAAGCGGACACCGGGCCTTTTTAAATTAGAATACGAAGGCAGAGGGATGGTTTCCCTCTGTAGCAAGACATATCACTGTTTTGGCGACTACGACAAAACCACCACCAAAGGCTTGAACAAACACCACAACAAAGTTGACAAACACACTTTCTTAGACGTCCTCAACACACAACAGGCACAGGTTGGGAAAAATATCGGGTTCAGAGCACACAAATCCTCCATCTACACATATGAACAACACCGCAACGCCCTGTCTTACTTTTACATAAAACGACAAGTACACCCCGACAACGTCACCACCTCACCCCTCAACATTTAAACTGTCTCTTTCAGATACACACAGATACCTATAGGTATATACAACACCTCTATTTCTTACGACAATGTGACGACAATGTGACGACAATGTGACGACACATATCCCTCAAGGTCTGGCCTGTACCCCTGTGATAATGTATAAAAAAATCTGTGATTGATATATATACATCTACCTATATATATGTATTATTGTACATTCATATGTGAAAATATCAATGTTTGATAATGTTAAAAAATACTGTCTTTCCTATATAATTGTATATTCATTTGATAAAAAATTACTGCATAATGTACATTTTGTAAAAAATACTATATATATTACCATACTCCTGTTTTGCTATTACAAAAACACTATTGAATATAAAATAAAAAACTATATTAACTAAAACGCTTTTTTGTTACCTATATCGTCTAAATGTTCGTCTAACTGTTTGTATAACTGTTTGTATAACTGTTTGTCTAAATATAACGTATACATATCGTCTTCTTGTTATGTAAATATATCCTATTGTCTCCCTATTATCTAAAAGTCTCAACGACTTCTTGTTTGTCTAACACAGCCACTACCTAAGTTGGCTATACTAATAACAATAATATATAAAAAACCACCATCTTGCAACATTTTCCTTATATAAACATCGTCTTCTTGTTATCTCAAGTCCGCCATCTTGCCTAAAAATCCTCTTCTTGTTATCTAAAAGTCTAAAAATATAATGAAAATTTACCCATATCTTTCTGGGTGTTAACTAGGAAATTGCGTCTGGAGTGCATAAATAATGATTTGCTTGACACACAATTTAAAAAGTTACATAATTCTCACAAGATAATATGTTACTCCTTAGGCATATGTGATGTAATTCTACTCATCACTGCTCCAGTCGGAGTCTGGCGTCGCTCTGCTGTCGGGTTTCCCACACGACTCTTCAGAAACAATCATCAGTTCTTGCTGTAGTGGTTCATGAATATTCTATTTTCTTATGTTGAGGTTGCCAGCCTCATATATAACCACTAGCAAGAAAACATGTTAAATTCACAATTGTAATAGAAAGGTTTACACTTACCCCAGATAATGGGTATACACAATCTCCTGCACAGATTAGAATTGACACAGCCCTTTAGGTTAGATGCTGTTCGAATCACTTTGATCTGGGAAATTAGAGTTAATTCCTCTGACGGTGGGTGTCTCTGCGAAATCACTTGCTGGGAAAACTTAAGTTAAATTCCTCTTTTGACTTGGTCTTGGAAATTAGAGTTAATTCCTCTAACGACGAGTGTCTCTGCGAAATCACTACCTGGGTAAATTTGAGTTAAAGTCCTATTATGACTAGTGAATCTGATTCCTAATTTTTCAGTCTTGTTATATTGAAGTCCTGGTCCCTTAAGTTTTTACAGTCTATGAATTTAAATATGCGGTTTTACTCTTAAGTTTTCAGAGCTGCCCAAATACGTTGAAATGTGTCTGGGATTTCACTACATTGTATTGTACAGTTTCCAGTTCAAATCCAGCTGTATTTCCGTTGAATGTTCCAATCAAATGCATTGTTTATTCCGGCATCTAAAATTAAACCAACCAAATCCAATCTCCAGCACTGTTTTGGTGGGGAAGTTTTAAATATCCCCTCGCGTGTTTAAAATATTAATTTTAATATCCATGCATGAATTCTTTATAAGACGTAATATTGTGAACATGTTTTCCGGGCGTAATGTCTTCCGCCCAGATGTCTACCCCGACAGGTTATCTAATTATCGCCTTTATCTGCATCCGCCAGACAGATGTCTGGTCAGACAACGTTGTTTTCTTTCATCGTACGCATAATACAAGCTTGTGTCAACACGATCAGCAGTTTTTCACTGTGGTCAAATGTTGGACCGGCACGTTTCCAGAGGTGGTCAGACGGATTCAAAGAGATCTGCGGGTGACCGGTCTGATGACTGGATATTGTTACGATAATACCACAGTTCACCTGGCGGAACGTAAATACGTCTGAGGAGTGGTAAACAAGAAGATACGAATTACTCCCGTAGCAAATAGTGTCATAGGGTAGTGGCGTGTTAGAGACTTTACTATGCTACGTCCAGCATAAAGAGTAAAATGAATGAAAGGGCAAAATGAAATGCCAAATAACAAGCGAATAATGAAGAAATATGAATAAAAGAAGTTTACGGCCGGAGGGCTGAAGGTGTGAGAGATCACACAAAAGGACATGGACAGACATTTAGTCAAAAATTACATGCGAGGTAAGAACTAGGAAACTATTAATACCCAAAAATATGTACAGCTGTTGCAATAAAACTACAACAAAACAGCGCGTGGCAGTAAAGTCTAACTCATAAAAATATTTTTAATCAGTAGGGTAATCTATCTGCACTGTTATGACGTTTGGTTTGGTTTGGTTTGGTTTTAAGGACTATCTTCATTGGTTTGGTTTGGTTTTAAGGACTATCTTCAATGCACAGGGACAACTCCATCAGTGCTCCGATCTCTTTCCTTAGATCACACAAGGAGGATCTCAGCACAATACACGAACTCCGTAGCACCGGCGAGAATCTCAATGTGTGCATTATTTAGGAATCATACATTCTATAAATATATTTGGTGGGTAGATTTCTAATCTGTAAATGTTGCCACGGCAGCGGCCTTATGGCCTACTCTTTACGATTTCCAACTGCCGTGGGATTTGCCGTGCGCAACTTGCACATGGAACCTCCTATTTTTTCTGCCCTTATCCGAGAAGGCTATGCATCCTATCTCACTACTCATGAGACCAGGGGGGAGTATGACATGATTAGGACCACTGGTTCTGAAAAAAATGTGCTTATTAAGTTATATTACTCTACTGGGAATCGAACCTGGTACCTCTAGAATTCGAGGCGGGCGCCATATGACGTTATAATACTGTGGGTTATGTTTTGCCCCTGAAATTAAATAGATGCATGTGGCTGAGATTGAGGTGTCATATTGTTATGGGAGATCATTTATCTTTGTAAAACACAGCTGACGAGATGGTGGCACCTTAACCTCTTCCATACATCGGAGTATATATAATCAGTTTCTGATTCTTTGATTTCTTTATTACAAACAAACGTTTACATTATAACCAATGTCTCTGAAGAGAGACACATGTAGATAATTAATATTTTTGTATGTTGCCACGAAACTGAAGCGTAAGTAGTAGGGAATGGCGGAAACGGTTAGTATTCTGGTGGCGCGCTGGTGGCGCGGATGGTGGCGCGTGACTTTTATATAGTAAAAACGCCTGGTGGCGCGTGACTTTTATATAGCAAAAAATGGTGGCGCGCGCGCGGTGGTGGCGCAAGATGGTGGACTTGAGCTAACAAGGGGAGGTTATATGGGTCAAGATGGTGGACTTGAGCTAACAAGGGGAGGTTATATGGGTCAAGATGGCGGACTTGAGATAACAAGAAGAGGTATTTTTAGACTTTTAGATAACAAGAAGAGGATTTTTAGGCAAGATGGCGGACTTGAGATAACAAGAAGACGATGTTTATATAAGGAAAATGTTGCAAGATGGTGGTTTTTTATATATTATTGTTATTAGTATAGCCAACTTAGGTAGTGGCTGTGTTAGACAAACAAGAAGTCGTTGAGACTTTTAGATAATAGGGAGACAATAGGATATATTTACATAACAAGAAGACGATATGTATACGTTATATTTAGACAAACAGTTATACAAACAGTTATACAAACAGTTATACGAATAGTTAGGCGATATATAGGTAACAAAAAAAGCGGTTTTAGTTAATATAGTTTTTATTTTATATTCAATAGTGTTTTTGTAATAGCAAACAGGAGTATGGTAATATATATAGTATTTTTTTACAAAATGTACATTATGCAGTAATTTTTTATCAAATGAATATACAATTATATAGGAAAGACAGTATTTTTTAACATTATCAAACATTGATATTTTCACATATGAATGTACAATAATACATATATATAGGTAGATGTATGTATATCACAGATTTTTTATACATTATCACAGGGGTACAGGCCAGACCTTGAGGGATATGTGTCGTCACATTGTCGTCACATTGTCGTCACATTGTCGTAAGAAATAGAGGTGTTGTATATACCTATAGGTATCTGTGTGTATCTGAAAGAGACAGTTTAAATGTTGAGGGGTGAGGTGGTGACGTTGTCGGGGTGTACTTGTCGTTTTATGTAAAAGTAAGACAGGGCGTTGCGGTGTTGTTCATATGTGTAGATGGAGGATTTGTGTGCTCTGAACCCGATATTTTTCCCACCCTGTGCCTGTTGTGTGTTGAGGACGTCTAAGAAAGTGTGTTTGTCAACTTTGTTGTGGTGTTTGTTCAAGCCTTTGGTGGTGGTTTTGTCGTAGTCGCCAAAACAGTGATATGTCTTGCTACAGAGGGAAACCATCCCTCTGCCTTCGTATTCTAATTTAAAAAGGCCCGGTGTCCGCTTGTCGAATAATATTTGTTCGCGGCATTTCTG
This sequence comes from Oreohelix idahoensis, assembly GCA_024509875.1. Classification (NCBI taxonomy): domain Eukaryota; kingdom Metazoa; phylum Mollusca; class Gastropoda; order Stylommatophora; family Oreohelicidae; genus Oreohelix; species Oreohelix idahoensis. Next base: position 20,151 of record JAMPIV010009882.1, read on the forward strand.
ACAAAGGGCGCGCGTTTTACCCTCGGTAGCGACGAAAACGGGTCTATGGTCGGGACATACTTCGGCGGGGAACCACTGGTGGTAGGAGCTATAAAATTCCTGTCGCAAAGCGGGCTTAACAACGTCCGCTAAGTTGTTCGCGCTAAGGGCCAAGTAAAGGCTGTCTGTGTCCGTCTCGCACAACTGAAAGTCTGACCTATCTACAAATTTATCTAAACAGTCGTAGTAAAATTCTAACATGCGTAATTTCGCGTATTGGTACACGAAAAATCCTATCTGAACGGGGAGGTCCCAACATATAGTCTGTTTAAGTTTCTCTACTTCAAAAAATCTCGTCCGTCACTAACGTCATTTTCCTAAAGCGGGGTGAGTTTATTTGGTCAGAGGTACCCTCGCCCATCGTGTACGAGACATCCACGTGCTTCGCCTTATTGGTTAATGTCTTGCCGTAAGCCGCGTTACCTAGCAGTTTCATGGTCTCGCTGGTAATGGCGTAGGCAGGATCAGTATCACCCTGTCGACGCGCGTTCGAAACAGTGTCCCCAAACCGTTTGAAACACGTCACGGGTGTATACTCAAGCACCTGGTAGATACAGGTGACTTCTAAATCTTTGGTTAGGTACCAGCGAAGCAGAGGTGTTGTCAGGAGAATTTTCTTGCCCACATAACTCCCAATCCACGTTCGTCTGGGAGTAGTCAGGAGTTTATGTTTTTCGGCGTATTCCCGCATGAAAGGCCCAATATCTTCCCTCGTGACGTCAACATTCTTAAAAATGGGCGTCATCTCAGAGAAATGGTCTTTTAAAGAGTCGGGGACATGGATGTCACACTCGACTAGGTCAAACAAGGTCTCGTCCAGCACCGAGGCGAGAATATTTTCTTTTGTCAGGGGGTACCGACATTTGGTGTAAGATGGTTTCTGGTTCGGGAAGGTGGCGTTCAGAAAACGACGGATTGCTGGCTCGGTTTTCTTCAACGCCTGCCACTCGCATTCCCACATTTCGACAACGGTAACGTTGCAATGGCCCCGTAAATAAGAACTTGTTTCCACCGTATCTGCGTACAACTCAGCCAATGGTTTGTTGTTGACTGGGTTAACGTCACGACCGGCGGTTAGTGGGCAGTTAGGGTGGCCGTGGAATAGGCACCCATGGAACTGGTAGGCGGTTTGAGAGTATCTGTCCCAACCGTCTACCCTAACGCATATATCACCCAACGCCTTCTCACACCCGTTAAACTCGGTTTTTAACAAACTTAGAGGTAGCGACACTTTTAAAGATACATTGCGTCTGTTAATGTTTAAGAACCACTTCATGTATATTGTAGATATCGATAGGGCCAGTAACTCTTTTTCGTGTCCCGATTGCGGTAAGTTGTGGCAGGAGTATTACCGACTGGTGCGCCATGAAAAGCGCTGTCTCCTTTATTTTTATACAGTGTTACAATCTTGGCATCTCGCATGTCTTGAGGAATAGTTGTCTCTTCCCAATTGTCTCTTCTTATATATATATATATATATATATATATATATATATATATATATATATATATATATATATATATATATATATATATATATAATATATATATATATATATATATATATAATCTCTTTTCTTTCCAGTTACCCACACGTCAAATAAGATTGTACTGTAATTCTGACTGGTAGAAATTATATATATTCTTTATTACCCACAATTTAAAAAAGAAAACTATTTAATAGGGACAACAATCAGTCCCAAAAACATTATGAACATGAAATCAATATCACAGCACATGATACCAATTTTACCACCACAAAAAAAGTAAGAAGGTTCCAGTTTCCAGGCCTTAAAGGACAGAGGAGCACAACCAACACTGCAATACTCCAGGGGCTGTTTTGTTTAAATCCTCTATGACTTGGTCTGGGAAATTAGAGTTAATTCCTCTGATGGCGGGTGTCCTGCAAAATCACTGGCCTGTGAAAACTTATGTTTAATTCCTCTATGACGTGTGATCAAATTCCTAAGTTTCCAGTCTTGTATCAAAAATGCAGGTTTACTGTTAAATTCCAAAGTTGCCCAATACTCGATCTGTTACTTTTAGTTGCAAATTTCTACGTCCAATGTCTCCTTTTTCTTTCTGGCTTTTATGAGTCACTGATATGACTTGTGCGCTGCAGTCTCTCTGCGTGATCTGTGTCTGTGTTTTCATCGCACTATATTCTCAGTTCTTAGTGCAAATCACAGATTGCACTTCCGACTAGTGTACCAATAAAATACATTGTATAATTTCGGCTCCTCAAAATAAACCAATCCAATCGAATCTCGTTCAGAACTACGTCGGTTGGGGCGTTTTCAAATTCAAAAAAATACCTTCACGTGTGTTTCACAATATTAAATTTAATATCAACGCGTGACCTCTAACAGTGATGTCATATCGTTGCGTAAGACTCCCGGCTGCACCTACCTGCCTCTCAAAATATTATGACCATGTGTTACTGGCGTAACGTCTACAAATCTTGAGTTTCCAGACAGATTATCTGAGATAATTATACACAGGGATGGTCTAAGCGGAGACATATTATGCATTACCACCTGTGTTTTTGCTAGACGGATCTCCGCCAAATTATCCACACAATATGGAGTTCTATTCATAGACCGTGCACAATGCAAGCTTGAATAAACAGGCACAGTCGCTTTGCAAAGATGGTCAGGACGATAATACGTGATAAAATATTTTCGCTTCCTGTGCCAATAAACCTGGCGTAACACAAACAGTAGAGGAGTGAAGTGTTAGAGACAACTCTATTGATGCAACGTAGAGAGTAAATAATGGTACATAAAATTTGCCATATAATAATGACAGGGGAAAGAAAAATAAGAAAATATCGCTCGCACGGGAATGCAATGCAATCCTGCCGGAGTGGACTTGAGATTGCACAACCATATCGTCACACACGAAATCATTGCCTTCATTCGACAATCGGGACCTAAGATGCCTCAACAGTAAGGAATGCAGTCCGCGACCCCTAGCTAGACTGCTTGCATCAGGGTCAGCGAACCAGCGCTGATCAAGGCCCTACTCCACCTCCGGGTGGTGGTCCTGGAAACAGGCTACATAACTGCAGTCTGGCTGAGTGAGTAGGGATCGAAGAGGGAAGGCTAACCCGATCCCAAAAAATGCCATGGTGAAGTCGGATGTGTCGGCCGAAAAGCGCAAATATCGCAGCTTGGCTGTAAACGGACAGAACACACCCAACTTTTAGTTTCAGGAAGAACGAAGAAGATTCGACAATCAAAGGGTTCCATAGCCTTCATTAGACAATTAAAGGGATCTATAGCCTTCATTAGACAATTAAAGGGATCTATAGCCTTCATTAGACAATCAAAGGGATCTATATCCTTCATTAGACAATTAAAGGGATCTATATCCTTCATTAGACAATCAAAGGGATCTATAGCCTTCATTAGACAATCAAATGATCTATAGCCTTCATTAGACAATTAAAGGGATCTATAGCCTTCATTAGACAATTAAAGGGATCTATAGCCTTCATTAGAAAATCAAAGGGATCCATAGCCTTCATTAGACAATCAAAGGGTGCCATAGCCTTCATTAGACAATCAAAGGGTGCCATAGCCTTCATTAGACAATCAAAGGGTGCCATAGCCTTCATTTGACTATCAAAGGAGTCCATGACACACAAAATATTAAGGAACATTACTCTTAATAAAAACTCTTATTTCTTATTTTTGACTTAACCGTTATACTACAAGTACTCGCCAATTCGCAGCGTAAATATATAACATCGTCAAAACCCATTTCCCATTGTATATTATCGAACACTAAATTTCATCCTGAAATATATAGCATACTTTCTTTACAACACTAGGAAACTATCACTCCATTCGTCAAATACATAAATATCTCACCGAGTAATACAATTTTTATTAATCAAACTGTTAATGCACAGAATCTTAACCTTTCCTTGTGCTATGGACCTTTTGATTGTCCATTATGGCTACGGACCCCTTCTTAGAAAAAAATGTACATAGACTCATAATGAAAATTTGTGCATACAATAAAAACATTTTACATAAAAAAAAAAAAAATAAAAAAAATACAACAAAGAAAACTCGTTAAGCTTACACATATAATACTGAAATACAAAAACAATATGTAAAAATATATATTTCTTGAAATGAAAAAAAAAAATTATGATAATTTTCAGATAAAAAATTTTGATATAACTAAAATTTAGATTTTTAAGTTATGTACAGACACCCTAGAATTCATTTATGGCGCTCAATTGGTTCTGTGAACCACTGGTTAAGAAACCATGTGCCATGGTATGCGACTGACTTTTTCTCAACAATACAACCCAGCTTTCGTTCGTTTAAGACCTTGTCACCTGTATCTGAATTGTCAGCATCATGAATCATTGTTCTATCATTTACCTTTACCAAATGTTTTCTGTACGCCCTAATGTTTCGGTCATCTTCCTCGTGCTACTTTTTGGATGCAGAATGTAGAAGCAGAAGTAGACAGAAAAAAAAGTAGAAAAAAATGAAAACTTAATAAATAAGTTAAACGTAACAGTGTAAACAATATGTTAAGACAAGCGGGCATGATCGATTAGAACGAGCCAAGTAATGTATTTGCACTGCTGTACTTCGTTAAAGATATATAGGTGTAGGTGTTGGACATATTCGACACTTTTCAAATATATTGATACAGGCTGTGAAATTACAGAAGTCAGGCGAAAGAGTATATATATATATATATATATATATATATATATATATATATATATATATATATATATATATATATATATATATATATATATATATATATATATATATATATATATATATATATATATATATATTACAACTTGCTTATTGTCCCTCGAAAACGACGAAAGGGAGAAAATTGGTACTAGCAACCGGCCGAGACAAAATAAGTCCTTGAAAATGAAAGAATATTTATCATCTTCACCCGACTGTTCCAAAATAGCAGAGGTTTTCAACAAACGTATGCCAAGTCTTTATGACTGTCTCCAGTTCTCTTCTCCAAGTGTTATTTAGTCTCTCTTTACCTCTCTACCTTGAGAATTCTAGAATAAGTATTGCCTGGTAATGTTTCCGGGCTTAAGTCGCGCCTGGCACATTTATCTTTTTTATTATAAAAGTCTGCTCGGCGAGACGATAATAGAGAGAGAGAGAGAGAGAGAGAGAGAGAGAGAGAGAGAGAGAGAGAGAGAGAGAGAGAGAGAGAGAGAGAGAGAGAGAGAGAGAGAGAGAGAGAGAGAGAGAGAGAGAGAGAAGAGAGAGAGAGAGAGAGAGAGAGAGAGAGAGAGAGAGAGAGAGAGAGAGAGAGAGAGAGAGAGAGAGAGAAGAGAGAGAGAGAGAGAAGAGAGAGAAGAGAGAGAAGAGAGAGAGAAAAGAGAGAGAGAGAGAGAGAGAGAGAGAGAGAGAGAGAGAGAGAGAGAGAGAGAGAGAGAGAGAGAGAGAGAGAGAGAGAGAGAGAGAGAGAGAGAGAGAGAGAGAGATTAGCAAAACAACTTTGCAAACTTTTGTTCAGCCTGACCTCTTGTTTACATAGAAAAGGGTCATTGGCGTATTTTCTAAATAAGCGAGTTGGTATGCTTCGGTCCAGCCTGGTAAATGAGATAAACAAATGTTGTCGAATTAGGAGGATGGTCGCCTAAAGATAATTAAAGGTATGTTTTCATGCACTCGTTGGAAATAAAGAAGTAGAAAACTAGACAACAGAAAAAACAACAGACGTGAGTGGTTTACCCAGGACTCGAACCCAGGACCTTTCGTGCGACAACCCCGCCTAGCTATGCAAGCGAATCACACTATCCTCCCTGCCATCTAGGCATCACCAAAAAATGATGCTTCGATGACAGGTCATTAGTGCGACCTGCAACACATAACATCGGAAATTTATCATGGGCAGTCCAGCCTATTAATGACGCAATCACTTCTGCTGTTCCCCTATCATACAGTATAGGTCAGACTACGCAAAACAAAGACCTTAATACTGTGTCTAGTAAATGATAGAAGACTAAGAACAGTAAGTACAGGACAGAGGGTAGGTTTTGGTATTGTATAAACATTTATTACACATCGCCTAAAGATAACTTGTGTTTAATCTTTGTAGTGGTGTTGATGGTATTGTATGATGGTGTTATTACTACATGTAACTTGTATGAGGCCAGCTGTGAAGGCTCCTGAGATAAAATGTAGTTGAGAATTATCAGAAGGCCTTTCTTGCTACCACTACGACCTCACACTTAATTTTTTTTTTCTTAATGAATGTGGCTACGTAAAGTGTCTAGGGTAATGATGTGTAATGTGGTGTGTTAGTTATAAATACACCCACAGACATTTAAGAAGACTAATAAGATTAACAAGTGTTCAAATACACTGAACTAACTCACGTGTATAAAGTTTTTGATATAATTATATTACATTTATTGGTTCTGGATCAAGTTTTATGTGACCAGAACTTGTTTTAAAAGAAGGATTGAAAATTTATGAAAAAAAATGCATGGAATGTTACATAATAAATGCAAGAGCGTACCTATTTAAGTACTAGACTAGTTAGTTTTATTAAAAAAAAGTTCGAGTAGTCATCTCTTTGGGAGGATAGTTACTGTTTGTGCTGTTGGGGTGGCCTCATCACACCTGTCTATATTGACTACACAATGTCCAGAAAATGGTGGGAATTTTTACGGGGATATTAGTCACTACCAATAGTTGGTGAATGTCCAGCAGACCAGAGGCTCACTCATCTTTTTGTAGCTCTGGTGCTGAAAACTTGCGGTCCCACCTCTCCGTGCTGGCGGGCAATAATGGTGGTCTCTGTCACAAGAACTGCACAGATACACTCGAGTACAGTCACCCACCGAATAGACTCTGCTTTGTTGTCGATAGAAACTCACAGCTCTGCAATCAAAGTATGGGCCATGTGTCAAAATCTATTCTCTACCCACGTCTGGACACCACACTGACACAACAACCACATCATACAGACAGGTCAGATCTCTCTGACCAAACAGCACAGTTACCATGGTGGGTTTACATCAGATAGATCCTCCCAGACTATAGATTCTGAAAAATATTTATTAGTTGTCGGCCCTAAAAGAAGATAGGTAATCTGTTTCAACGCTTGATCTATCTTGCATAATCCTTGCTGTAGTTTATGTACCTTGTTGGTCCCTAGACCCTGACTTGGGCGGGGGGTCTAGAGCAAATCCCTACTTGTTTGTAAGGCTAGATTTTGATATGGCAGTATCAAATCACTCGAACATGAAACAATATTCAAAATATATAAAGAAATAATTTCAATCTTACCAGATTATGAATAATTAACACAGAAGTGCTAGCAAAACTCAGCTGAGCTGCTGGCTATAGGATGGCGTCCCTAAATTTAACTCACTGTCTTTCATATGGGAAAACACCACACTTTAAAATCTGTGTCTAACACTGAACAATTATTGAAGAATGACCCCAAATGCGCTCTGAGCGCTAATGATATGATTGTCTGTGGCCAATCACTGCCGAGGTTTATTTTAAATTTCAAATTTCTACACTAAAGTCATTTCAGTCATGCTTCAGTCAAGTATGGATGGTTATCTGTTAGTCTGTCCGTCTCTACTTGTGTTTCAAAAAAAAATGTGCTTGATTTTTGAAGCAACCTTTCTCTCCCCTTAAAATTTTGTCGTAAAAAGTTATATTTAGACACAGCTACCGCTCAAAAACCCTCTCCTCCATAATAAGTAACTTTGAACACCTGCGTCCCCAAGGTCGTGTTTTGTGTGCAAATAACGACACTTTTTATTCAAGGCAGTCTGTCGATGATGTAAACTACACTGTCTTTTGTCATTATCTTCAATATTATCTATCCGTTTGTAAAATTAAGATCATATTATTTCATTGCTCAGAATAGGCCATCCGGCCAGCTAATTTTTATATTCCTAACATTAATATTAAGAAAAATTACTTTTAAAATTTTTGTAATATTCCTAACATCTGCGTTTTAGCCGCTGAATTCAAATCAAGGCTTGGTATCGCAAAACGTCCAATTCCGTACCTCGTGTCAATTTGGGGGACGTGAATTTTTACTTTCCTCCATCCCCCCCCATTGCGTCTCCTTAGCCTTTCCAGTCATATTTTTTTTCTTTTGATCCGCCGTTCCCCTCCTGTCTAGCAAGTCAATTTTATGGAGGGTGATGACCCGCGGTCTAGGCGATCATGTACATCAGCAGCCTACGCATTATGTTTTTATCCTTAAATGTTATCTTTTGAGTATTTTACCGTTGTATCTCTGTCAATTTCACTACACATCTCCCCACTTGAAAACATGCCTATGGCAAGTTCCAAAACCAGCGATACACATAGGTAAAATTACTCCTCACGTCTGCCACTACTCTAATTTTGATCACAGGGGTGCCGACTGAGGAAATCTGCACCGACATTCAATTTGCCTGGGATATATTGGATACTGAACTGATAAGGTTGAAGCAATAAAGACCACCTCAGCAATCTTGCGTTTTCATGCTTAGCCTGAGACAAGAACACGAGAGGCTGATGATCCGTCTCCACCACAAATGTCCTACCATATAGATAGATTTGAAACTTCTTTATTGCCCAGATTAATGCTAAACATTCTTTTTCGCTTGTGGAGTATCCTTGTTCCGCCTTATTCAATTTACGGCTTGCATAAGCGACTGGTTTCAGTTCCCCATCAGGTGAAGATGATCTTTGCAACAAAGCCCCTCCGAGTCCCACATTACTTGCATCGGTTCTTAAGACAAAGTCCTGTGTCAAATCAGGCAGTTTGAGAATAGGCTTGCTAGTGAGTTTTTCCTTTAACTCTTGGAACGCTAGTTCACATTGTGCAGTCCAAATAATTTTATCTGGAAGTCCCTTGCGAGTCAGATCAGTCAGAGGAGCACAAATAGCGTTAAAATTCTTGATGTATTTCTGATAAAATCCGCATAACGACACAAATGATCGCACGTCTTTTTTTGTTTGCGGCCTAGGTGCTCTCTGCAGTTTTTCCAAGTTCTTAGGATCAGGGGTCATATTACCCTGATATACAGTGTGTCCCAAGAATTCCAACTCTTTGCATCCAATACAACATTTTGTTGGCCTAGCAGTTAAGTTCGCCTCCCGAAGTCTATCAAACAACATCTCCAGAGCTTCAATGTGTTCTTCAAAGGTCTCGGTGGCGACGAGAATATCATCCATGAAATTTGTGATACATGGGTTATTCAGGGGGTCCAACAATTTTCGCATCATCCTTGAAAACACACTCGGAGCATTTTTCAGTCCGAATGGTAGCATATTGAATTCATAATGTCCATCCGAAGTGCTAAAAGCCAAATAAGGTCTCACTTCAGGCTTCACTGGGATCTGGTAATAGCCTTTACTAAGATCCACCTTTGAAAAGTATTTTGCCTTGTTCAGTCTGGCAAATAGCTGTTTTGTGTCTGGTAATGGATCCACTTGTCCTTCTGTGACAGCATTCAGTTTCCTGTAATCTATGCACAGTCTGTGTTCCCCAGACGGTTTCCTCAACAAAACGACACTAGAACTAAAAGATGATTCACTGTGCGAAATAATCCCCTCCTTCAATAAATAATCTATTTCTTCCTTTAATGCCTTCTCCTTCGCGAACGGAATAGAATAGGCTCTCATACAGATTGGGTTTGAGTCTACCAGTTTCATGTCATACTGTAGCAAATTTGTATGGCCTGGTTTATCTGTTAATACATCTGTATGTTCCTCCAGAACCTTTTGAACTCTCTCCCTCTGGTTTTTAGTCAGGTGCTTACTGACTTTTACCTGTGCTGCTGTTTCACAAGGATGTAATGGGTATTCATGTGAGGTGAGTGGTTCCTTTTGCATCTGGGTTGCAATAGCTAAGGTCAATAAGGGGGTGCTTTCCTGGAGTGGTCTGTCCAGATACTTCTTTAACAGGTTTACATGATAAACTTTTTCCTTCCCCTTTTTGTCAATTTTATAGTTTGTTCTAGACACCTTCTCTAGAACCGTATATGGACCTTGCCAACCAATTTGTAATTTATTCTGGCTTCCGGGTAGTAAAAGCAGCACCTTCTCTCCGACTGCCAGTTCCCTGTCCTTTGCCTTCCTATTAAAGTATGCTGCATGTTTCTTCCTGGCTTGTTTCAAATTATCATTTGCCAGTTTCCATCCAGCTTTCAAACGAGTGGTCAGTTCGTTCACGTATTGATACGATGAGGTAACAGTCTCTTCCGCCTTCTCATCTGTCCAGGTCCTTAATAGAGTTACATCTGGATCTTTAATTTATCATACTTATTTTTCATGGAACTCATCTGGTCCCGTCCATTAGAAGCTTTATAATGAGGACTTTTCTTCCTAGAATCATCACTCACAAATCGACCACTACCAATTTTTCTCTGGGGTTTGTCTCCCCACTTAAGATTGTTTATGAGAGATCTTCGCTCTCTTGTCTGTTCCTCCAGTTTATATAAGTCTGACCGAGGGATTGTCATCCTATCCTGGGTAAATTTCTTCTTTGTACTCTTCGCATAGCGGCCATGTTAATCCATTCAAGTGAAGACTGGGTGTGAAAAGGGGGCTCCCATTCCACTTTGTCTACCCGTGTATAATTAGTTTTCCTTTCAGGCCTAAAGTTGCCCCGTGGCGGTTCTAGGTCCTGCACATATTTTCCCTTTGTGGGTGTTCCCTCATGAAATACGCCACATGCTTCTACAAAGTTTTCAACATCGACATTTACGTCGGGCCAATAGTATTTTAGAGCAATCTTTTGGCAAATGGTACCGACTTTCTCATGGTCACCATCTTTTCCAACATGTAAGCTCCTTATCAAATTTGCCCTATATCTCTTGGGAAGAACTAACTGTCCGTGACCAGTGGATCTAGTTCCTGTCTTCCTGTATAATAATCTATTCTTCATGAAATATTCCCCCTTGCTCGGAGGTGTGTGGCATTTGGGCAATTTTTTAAAACAGGGCTGGAGTGTCCTATCCTCAGCCTGCGCCTTCCTCATCTCCTCTGGATGAGCATTTATAGGTTCACCTTCTTCCTCCTTCTTCTGTGACCTGGTCTGCACTGTCGCCATGATCACAGGTTTCTCGGGATTCCCCAAGAAGACGTATCTACACCCCAATATCAGAGGGTAGATTGGTTCATCTATCACTGCTGCTCTGATTTCTCCTTCCACATAGCGAGTTTTCACCGTTATCCTTGCGATGGGAAGTGTCATGAGTGGTATGTCCTTAGTCGCCCCTTGTATTTCCACTGTTTCTGTGGTATACTGACTTGGGTCCACTAGGCTAGACTTCACAACTGAATCATAATCCAAACCTGTATCATAAAGGCACCTTATGGTGACCCCATTACAAATAACATCCTCACAAACTGGGGGGTGATAAGGTTCCTGTTGTCCCTTAGGATTAACCTTTACTCTTTGCGTCCCCGACTTCATTGCAGCAATGTTTGAAGGTTTCCTTCTACAAAATTCGGTGTTATGGTTATCCTTCTTGCACCATTTGCACCATCTTTTTCCTTGGTTCAACGGTTTTCTTTCATTGAACTTTTGGTCATTGAACTGTGAGTTTCTGTCGCGATAGTCATTTCTTTGCCGCTCAAAGTTTGTCCTACCCTTATTTCCCTGCTCTCTATTATCAAATTTATTAAATTGCTGTGGAGCTTTAAAATTGTCTATGTGCTTCTTTTTTAGCACCACTTACCTCTGCCTGAGCTGCCTGATACCTCTCAGCAACATTTAAAATTTCCCCCAACTTCTCTGCACCCTGTTCCATGAGAAATTTTCTCATGTCTGGAGCCATGGACTCTCTCAATTGCTCAATCATGATCATTTCTTTAAGATCTTGGGTCTTCCCCAGAGCCGTCCATTTCTCCAAATAGGTTTCTATTCTGGCAGAAAATTGGTGGTATGTCTCCCCAGACAACAGTTTGGCATTTCTGAATTTCTTACGATAAAATTCACCATTCTTTTCGTACCTTAATAACAAAGCCTGCTTTAACATGTCATAATTGTCTTGGTCTTCCCTGTTCATTTTGGCAAATACTTCGTAAGAAGTACCCCTCAATCCCTGTGATAGCTTTAAGCTCCACCTCTCTCTCTCTAACCCATATGTAGTAGCTAATAACTCAAAACGTCCTAGGTACCCCTCTATGTCATCGTCTTTTTCAACAAAATGGTCTAAATGAAACCCCATAGCTGAGTTTGAGGCTCCCATACTGGGCGTAGCATCTGAGGCAAAAGGGCTGGCACCATTTTCAGGAGCCGGGCCTTGTAATTCCAGCTCCCTTAGTCGTAATTCATGCTCCCTCTGCAACCTTCTATCTTCTGCTTCCCTTTCGGCCTTTTTATCTTCTGCCTCCCTTTCGGCCTTTTTATCTTCTGCCTCCCTTTCGGCCTTTTTATCTTCTGCCTCCCTTTCGGCTTTTTTATCTTCTGCCTCCCTTTGCTGTCGTTTTTCTTCTGCCTCAATCTGCAGCCTCTTAATTTCTCTATCAGCCTCAATTTGTAATCTCTTTTCTTCAGCTAACCTGTCAGCCTCTAATTTTCTTTCAGCCTCTTTTTCTAATCTCCTTTCTTCCCGTTCAATATATTTATCACATTCAGTCGTTACGTATTGAATTAAAATTTGACCATCCATCCCCATCTCCTTCGCAGTGAGCACAGCAGCTGATCTAAACTTTGCTAGCTCTGCCATACTTTTTGGACAATATAATAATATACAAGATAAATCTCTAACCAGTAAATACACTAAGTACTTCTAATTACTATATGACTATAGTCTAACTAATTCTAACTAACCAGTTAACTAATTAATTATTACTGGCTGTGAAGATTCACCAACTTTTATCTGCAGGGACACTTTTAATTTTAAAGGAAATTTTACAATTTATTTCCCTACTTTTATTTCTCCCACCAGGAGATCCTAATTTTACTGTTGGGCTAATTATCCCTGGACAAGACCCCAATTTATGTAGTGGTGTTGATGGTATTGTATGATGGTGTTATTACTACATGTAACTTGTATGAGGCCAGCTGTGAAGGCTCCTGAGATAAAATGTAGTTGAGAATTATCAGAAGGCCTTTCTTGCTACCACTACGACCTCACACTTAATTTTTTTTTTCTTAATGAATGTGGCTACGTAAAGTGTCTAGGGTAATGATGTGTAATGTGGTGTGTTAGTTATAAATACACCCACAGACATTTAAGAAGACTAATAAGATTAACAAGTGTTAAAATACACTGAACTAACTCACGTGTATAAAGTTTTTGATATAATTATATTACATTTATTGGTTCTGGATCAAGTTTTATGTGACCAGAACTTGTTTTAAAAGAAGGATTGAAAATTTATGAAAAAAAATGCATGGAATGTTACATAATAAATGCAAGAGCGTACCTATTTAAGTACTAGACTAGTTAGTTTTATTAAAAAAAAAGTTCGAGTAGTCATCTCTTTGGGAGGATATTTACTGTTTGTGCTGTTGGGGTGGCCTCATCACACCTGTCTATATTGACTACACAATGTCCAGAAAATGGTGGGAATTTTTACGGGGATATTAGTCACTACCAATAGTTGGTGAATGTCCAGCAGACCAGAGGCTCACTCATCTTTTTGTAGCTCTGGTGCTGAAAACTTGCGGTCCCACCTCTCCGTGCTGGCGGGCAATAATGGTGGTCTCTGTCACAAGAACTGCACAGATACACTCGAGTACAGTCACCCACCGAATAGACTCTGCTTTGTTGTCGATAGAAACTCACAGCTCTGCAATCAAAGTATGGGCCATGTGTCAAAATCTATTCTCTACCCACGTCTGGACACAACACTGACACAACAACCACATCATACAGACAGGTCAGATCTCTCTGACCAAACAGCACAGTTACCATGGTGGGTTTACATCAGATAGATCCTCCCAGACTATAGATTCTGAAAAATATTTATTAGTTGTCGGCCCTAAAAGAAGATAGGTAATCTGTTTCAACGCTTGATCTATCTTGCATAATCCTTGCTGTAGTTTATGTACCTTGTTGGTCCCTAGACCCTGACTTGGGCGGGGGGTCTAGAGCAAATCCCTACTTGTTTGTAAGGCTAGATTTTGATATGGCAGTATCAAATCACTCGAACATGAAACAATATTCAAAATATATAAAGAAATAATTTCAATCTTACCAGATTATGAATAATTAACACAGAAGTGCTAGCAAAACTCAGCTGAGCTGCTGGCTATAGGATGGCGTCCCTAAATTTAACTCACTGTCTTTCATATGGGAAAACACCACACTTTAAAATCTGTGTCTAACACTGAACAATTATTGAAGAATGACCCCAAATGCGCTCTGAGCGCTAATGATATGATTGTCTGTGGCCAATCACTGCCGAGGTTTATTTTAAATTTCAAATTTCTACACTAAAGTCATTTCAGTCATGCTTCAGTCAAGTATGGATGGTTATCTGTTAGTCTGTCCGTCTCTACTTGTGTTTCAAAAAAAATGTGCTTGATTTTTGAAGCAACCTTTCTCTCCCCTTAAAATTTTGTCGTAAAAAGTTATATTTAGACACAGCTACCGCTCAAAAACCCTCTCCTCCATAATAAGTAACTTTGAACACCTGCGTCCCCAAGGTCGTGTTTTGTGTGCAAATAACGACACTTTTTATTAAAGGCAGTCTGTCGATGATGTAAACTACACTGTCTTTTGTCATTATCTTCAATATTATCTATCCGTTTGTAAAATTAAGATCATATTATTTCATTGCTCAGAATAGGCCATCCGGCCAGCTAATTTTTATATTCCTAACATTAATATTAAGAAAAATTACTTTTTAAATTTTTGTAATATTCCTAACATCTGCGTTTTAGCCGCTGAATTCAAATCAAGGCTTGGTATCGCAAAACGTCCAATTCCGTACCTCGTGTCAATTTGGGGACGTGAATTTTTACTTTCCTCCATCCCCCCCCCCATTGCGTCTCCTTAGCCTTTCCAGTCATATTTTTTTTCTTTTGATCCGCCGTTCCCCTCCTGTCTAGCAAGTCAATTTTATGGAGGGTGATGACCCGCGGTCTAGGCGATCATGTACATCAGCAGCCTACGCATTATGTTTTTATCCTTAAATGTTATCTTTTGAGTATTTTACCGTTGTATCTCTGTCAATTTCACTACAATCTTGCTTATTGAATAGACACATCATCGTCTGCAACCCGACATACGCCACTTTCACAAATACTACATAAACCATTACTTTTTTTTTTACTTCTTTTGTTTCTATTTCGGCCATGTTGTTGTTTTCTTCTACTATGTTGCTGTGATACCCTGTTCAACCTGAAATTTGGTTATAATTGGGGTATATAGGGTGTTATCGTCTTCACTGGTATCTCGTTCGTAGTCCTGGAGGTGACTGGTCCTGAAAAGGACCACTTGCTGGCTGTCTGGATTCCTCTTTGTCCGTTTGTGGTGCCGTGTCGCTCTCATGGTGTTTTTTATGTCCTGCCTCAACTATCTGGCTCGTTTAGTTTTGTGTGTTTCTATGCTACTAGTTTCTGTTGCTTTTGTCTTTTTGCTCTCCTGTATCTGTGACAGTGCTTTTTCAATTATCGTTGGTAGTAGCTGTTCTAGCGTTTCTGGCTGCTAATGCTCTGTCTTGATTGAGTAACATTTGCTGTACGATGTCGATTTTCATTTTGTCTTTCGTTTCTTTATTTTGTTCTCTAGTTTTTGTAAGGATATCCTCAACGATCCTTCTCTCTGATTCAATTCTTTTGAGTATTTGTTCGTTCTCTGCCTTTAGCTCTGTGAGTTTGGCGATGTCAACTTCTATCTCGTGTTTGATGGTTGTTTCAATTCTTTTGAGTATTTGTTCGTTCTCTGCCTTTAGCTCTGTGAGTTTGGCGATGTCAACTTCTATCTCGTGTTTGATGGATTTTGTTTCCTGTAGCATTGCCTGGGCGCTCTGTAACATTTCTCTGGCGCTCTGCATATCTATTATGTCTTCACCGCTGTCCTTGTCGTCTACGGGATCCTGCTTGTTTCTGCTTTCGTTCTGCTGTTTCCTTTTCATTTCGTTGATTTCAGCGGTCAGCTTGTGTAGCTGTCTTCTGTCAATCGTGCGCTGTTTTTCTGTAGCATCCGCATTCACTCTGTGTTTGGCCTCCTTGAAGGGTATGTTTTTAGACACGGCCTCCTTCAAGATGCTCTTAGTTTCCTGGAACACAGGGCATCCTCTGTACCTTGCCCCGTGGTTTCCGTGGCAGTTTGCACAGATACGGTTTTCGTTAGTTTCTTTGTAGTTGCGGTCCTCCTTTGCCCTGGGGCAGTCGCCATATTGGTGACTACCCGCACAATACCGGCAAACTGCATCTCTCCTGCACGTCTTTTTTGTGTGCGAGAACTGCTGGCAGTTGGAGCACTGCATCACCGGAGGGTTATAGGCTTCTGTCTTTTTGGTTGTGGTTTCGAGCGTCAGTCTCTCGGGTCTTGTCGATCCTTCTACCGTGACTATCATCAGATTGGTATCTTTCTTGGCCCAGGTTTTTAGCCTTTCGACCTGCGTGATTTTAAGATTTGTATTTTCAGCTTGAAGGCGTCTGTGGACGTCGCCTTCGGAACATCTTGTATCCACCCCTCTGATGACCAACTTCTTTGTTGTCTTGTACTTTTCCACCACCACTTTTATTTGGTGGGGCAACTGGATTTCCTTTGGACCGGATTCCAGTTCGATCATCAGCGAGGTTGTTTTGTCTGTGTTGTTGAGAGAAAGCACTACTCCCTTTTCGTGCCTCCCTACTTTGGCGATACCTCTCCGTCCAGTTATCACCTCGAGGATGTTGATCACTTTGTTGTCGGGTAGGGCCCTGAGTGAGACCTCACTTCCTGACGTCTGGGTGATCTTAACAATCCTCTCCTGTATCGTTTCTGAGTTGCTTGTATTTTTAGTGTTTGGTCTTTGTTTCCTTCTACAGGCTTGGTTCGAATCTTGTTCTTGGTTATTCGGTGTGATACCTTGCGTCTGAGCCTTTGAGTTGTCAGCTGTTTTTTCCTCAGGATCAGGAATGGTAGCTTGCTTCTCAGTGGTTTCGATGTCCAGCACGTCTGGAGCTACTTCTACTGTTGCTTCTTGAAGAACGAGCCTAAGGGATTCGTCTCCGTCTTCAAGTCTTCGAAGTGCATCTAAAATGGTCTCTGCGACATCTTCCTCTTGTACCTGTCTGTGTTGAGGATCTGCCTCTATCACTTCCTTCATAGTGCTTGCAGGTGGGTCGGCTGTCATCTCGGCATCGTGCGGCTTCTCTGTCATAGACCGGGTTACTGCTGACGAGTCGGGTGGGTGCAGCCTGGATAGAAGCGCTTGTTTTCTTTTCTCCAGCTGTCGTAACGCTCTACATATTTCTTTATGTTCTGGGTCTTCTTTATCTAGGCAAGGGGTCGGGCCACTCTGACTCTCAGTCGGGTCGACGCATGTCACAGCTAACTCAGTCGTGTCCGGAGTTATAGAAGGGCCGGTCCCGGCACGAGTACTTGGGGCAGTCTTGCTCTCTGGCTGTCTGTCATTGTTGATTGTGATGTTGCGATTACCCTGGCTGTTCTGCGCTGGTGGGCTGGTGTAGACCTTCCTCTTTTTAGCGTGTGGCCTATGTCTGGGCATTTTGACGATAACGCGATCTTATCTCGAGTAGTGGCGTCCTGAAAAGGACGTTGGTGTCTTGTCACGATTGAACCTTGAACGATTGTGTTGGAAACGATGTTGTTGTTGATTGGTTATGTCTATTTCGGCCAAAACTACAGCATTCTATAAGAACATACGTCCCGTCCCACACAAGCTTTTTGTTGCAGTCTAGAAATTATATAAAAGTAATGCGATTCTGGCCTTTGCACTTACTACATAACGCTTAATACAGCGCGCATCTTTTCCGCATTTTCTTTGCAAGTATATTTTAAGCAATAAATAAAAAACATAACGTAACGGGTAAAAAACATACAATATATTTTATTGTTATTATATATCTTGTAGTTTAATTGTTTCCCTTTGACACAGGACAAATTACATCCCTTGATAAAAACCAACATAATATTTTTGCATTCCCCTTCCACAGGGTAGAGGATTTTACATATCTTGGGGAAAAAAAGCTAATACAACATTTTTTTTCAAAGCTTTACAAATGTGAGTAAAATAACTTCATTCAGAATCAACAAAATGAGTTTTCCAGTCATCTAAATGTGGTGCAGATGCTGAAAAATTAAGACGTTTGCTTTAGTTCTTTCCCCTGTCATTATTTTGACGTGTATATTTACTAGTATGTGTGTAATTCCACATCTTTTAAGAATGCCAGCGCAATACGACAATTATGAGACGCATTTTTTCTCATACCTTTAGTTTCGTCCCTGTGTATTTTGAAACCCAAATGTTGGTACCTCTTAACTTTATAAAATAAGAGAAATAGATGTCATAACGAACATCGATGAAGCCCCAAAAAAGTCGCTCTGAAATTTTTAATTTTTTTTTTTTTTTTTTTTCGTTTAAACTTCAATACGGAACATTAGTATTTCATCGAAAATTAGTATTTCTGACATTTGTTGAAAGTTAAAACAAGGCTACGTACATTAACAATTTGTTTGTTCCATTAATCCAAAGAAGTACAATCCTCTATGTGATAGATATGGCGTTTATAGATGCTAGTAAACCAAAACTTCCGCTGACTTCAGATAATTTAATTGGCTGACTGTATACTTAAATAGCGATGTAGTGTGGTCGATCATGGAAGCTGTAAAACCGTCAGCTTTAAGCTGTTCGGGTTGTATAACACCTTCAATTAAGAACGGAGTGGGTCGGATCCCTGCCATGTATAAACACTAATTCAAAATTTATAGTTTAATACACACCCACCCGCACTAGCACGATGACACTGTTCATCAGCCTTTTTCAATCTTTTCATCCTGCAGGAACCCTTGAAAAAATGTTTGAGATGTCAAGGAACTCCTGTATAAAAATTATAATATCTGAAGCTCATGGTACCTTAGCGTGATCAGTAGGTTGTAAATATAATAATCCAGTATAATATCGAGTAGAGAATGATTTTTGTGTGTGGATCTGTTTGTTTTGGCCAACTTCTTAGCTTACTCGTTTTGTGTGGTTTCCCCCTACCCACAAAGGATACCAACTATAATACAAGTCAGTAGTTTCGGTGGAAGAATTTTCAGCTTTTCTTTTTTTTTTTTTAAATTTCCTACTTGGTTTGGTGGGTTTGGTTTTTTAAGGACTATCTTCATTGCACACGGACTACTCCATCAGTGCTCCGATCTCCTCCCTTATATCACACAAGGATGATCTTAGCTCAGTGCACGAACTCCATAGCACCGGCGAGAATCCCAATGTGTGTATATGGGAATCACACATTCTATAAATATTTTTGTTGTGGGTAGGTTTTCTAATTTTTAAATTTTGCCAGAGCAGCGGCCTGATAGGCCTACTCTTTACGATTTCCAATTGTCCATTCCGCGTTGTGTATCAGCTTTAGCGTACGGAATGGGGTAAACTCTGGTTCGTCAATTTCATATCGAATTCTATGAGATTTGTTCGACCAGGTACAACCGTTAAGACTGCAGTGTACTGTTTCAGTAGCGCCCTGGTTTCTGTCTGTTGTGCTTCTGAGAGATTTTCGCCGAATTTGACATCTTTAAAAGATTCCGTTTGTTGCAATGGATACTCCATGCAACTATCGTCATCTTCCTCATCTTCCGTCGCTATGGCGACCCCCAGGAGATTTTCGGAGGACGGCACTGGTCTTTCCAAGTATTTCTT
>JAMPIV010009882.1:45000-205354 GCA_024509875.1 Oreohelix idahoensis
CCCTTTAATTGTCTAATGAAGGCTATAGATCCCTTTAATTGTCTAATGAAGGCTATAGATCATTTGATTGTCTAATGAAGGCTATAGATCCCTTTGATTGTCTAATGAAGGATATAGATCCCTTTAATTGTCTAATGAAGGATATAGATCCCTTTGATTGTCTAATGAAGGCTATAGATCCCTTTAATTGTCTAATGAAGGCTATAGATCCCTTTAATTGTCTAATGAAGGCTATGGAACCCTTTGATTGTCGAATCTTCTTCGTTCTTCCTGAAACTAAAAGTTGGGTGTGTTCTGTCCGTTTACAGCCAAGCTGCGATATTTGCGCTTTTCGGCCGACACATCCGACTTCACCATGGCATTTTTTGGGATCGGGTTAGCCTTCCCTCTTCGATCCCTACTCACTCAGCCAGACTGCAGTTATGTAGCCTGTTTCCAGGACCACCACCCGGAGGTGGAGTAGGGCCTTGATCAGCGCTGGTTCGCTGACCCTGATGCAAGCAGTCTAGCTAGGGGTCGCGGACTGCATTCCTTACTGTTGAGGCATCTTAGGTCCCGATTGTCGAATGAAGGCAATAATTTCGTGTGTGACGATATGGTTGTGCAATCTCAAGTCCACTCCGGCAGGATTGCATTGCATTCCCGTGCGAGCGATATTTTCTTATTTTTCTTTCCCCTGTCATTATTATATGGCAAATTTTATGTACCATTATTTACTCTCTACGTTGCATCAATAGAGTTGTCTCTAACACTTCACTCCTCTACTGTTTGTGTTACGCCAGGTTTATTGGCACAGGAAGCGAAAATATTTTATCACGTATTATCGTCCTGACCATCTTTGCAAAGCGACTGTGCCTGTTTATTCAAGCTTGCATTGTGCACGGTCTATGAATAGAACTCCATATTGTGTGGATAATTTGGCGGAGATCCGTCTAGCAAAACACAGGTGGTAATGCATAATATGTCTCCGCTTAGACCATCCCTGTGTATAATTATCTCAGATAATCTGTCTGGAAACTCAAGATTTGTAGACGTTACGCCAGTAACACATGGTCATAATATTTTGAGAGGCAGATAGGTGCAGCCGGGAGTCTTACGCAACGATATGACATCACTGTTAGAGGTCACGCGTTGATATTAAATTTAATATTGTGAAACACGTGAAGGTATTTTTTTGAATTTGAAAACGCCCAACCGACGTAGTGCTGAACGAGATTCGATTGGATTGGTTTATTTTGAGGAGCCGAAATATACAATGTATTTTATTGGTACACTAGTCGGAAGTGCAATCTGTGATTTGCACTAAGAACTGAGAATATAGTGCGATGAAAACACAGACACAGATCACCCAGAGAGACTGCAGCGCACAAGTCATATCAGTGACTCATAAAAGCCAGAAAGAAAAAGGAGACATTGGACGTAGAAATTTGCAACTAAAAGTAACAGATCGAGTATTGGGCAACTTTGGAATTTAACAGTAAACCTGCATTTTTGATACAAGACTGGAAACTTAGGAATTTGATCACAAGTCATAGAGGAATTAAACATAAGTTTTCACAGGCCAGTGATTTTGCAGGACACCCGCCATCAGAGGAATTAACTCTAATTTCCCAGACCAAGTCATAGAGGATTTAAACAAAACAGCCCCTGGAGTATTGCAGTGTTGGTTGTGCTCCTCTGTCCTTTAAGGCCTGGAAACTGGAACCTTCTTACTTTTTTTGTGGTGGTAAAATTGGTATCATGTGCTGTGATATTGATTTCATGTTCATAATGTTTTTAGGGACTGATTGTTGTCCCTATTAAATAGTTTTCTTTTTTAAATTGTGGGTAATAAAGAATATATATAATTTCTACCAGTCAGAATTACAGTACAATCTTATTTGACGTGTGGGTGACTGGAAAGAAAAGAGATTATATATATATATATATATATATATATATATATATATATATATATATATATATATATATATATATATATATATATATATATATATATATATATATATAAGAAGAGACAACTGGGAAGAGACAACTATTCCTCAAGACATGCGAGATGCCAAGATTGTAACACTGTATAAAAATAAAGGAGACAGCGCTTTTCATGGCGCACCAGTCGGTAATACTCAAACCACAACTTACCGCAATCGGGACACGAAAAAGAGTTACTGGCCCTATCGATATCTACAATGTACATGAAGTGGTTCTTAAACATTAACAGACGCAATGTATCTTTAAAAGTGTCGCTACCTCTAAGTTTGTTAAAAACCCAGTTTAACGGGTGTGAGAAGGCGTTGGGTGATATATGCGTTAGGGTAGACGGTTGGGACAGATACTCTCAAACCGCCTACCAGTTCCATGGGTGCCTATTCCACGGCCACCCTAACTGCCCACTAACCGCCGGTCGTGACGTTAACCCAGTCAACAACAAACCATTGGCTGAGTTGTACGCAGATACGGTGGAAACAAGTTCTTATTTACGGGGCCATTGCAACGTTACCGTTGTCGAAATGTGGGAATGCGAGTGGCAGGCGTTGAAGAAAACCGAGCCAGCAATCCGTCGTTTTCTGAACGCCACCTTCCCGAACCAGAAACCATCTTACACCAAATGTCGGTACCCCCCTGACAAAAGAAAATATTCTCGCCTCGGTGCTGGACGAGACCTTGTTTGGCCTAGTCGAGTGTGACATCCATGTCCCCGACTCTTTAAAAGACCATTTCTCTGAGATGACGCCCATTTTTAAGAATGTTGACGTCACGAGGGAAGATATTGGGCCTTTCATGCGGGAATACGCCGAAAAACATAAACTCCTGACTACTCCCAGACGAACGTTGATTGGGAGTTATGTGGGCAAGAAAATTCTCCTGACAACACCTCTGCTTTGCTGGTACCTAACCAAAGGTTTAGAAGTCACCTGTATCTACCAGGTGCTTGAGTATACACCCGTGACGTGTTTCAAACGGTTTGGGGACACTGTTTCGAACGCGCGTCGACAGGGTGATACTGATCCTGCCTACGCCATTACCAGCGAGACCATGAAACTGCTAGGTAACGCGGCTTACGGCAAGACATTAACCAATAAGGCGAAGCACGTGGATGTCTCGTACACGATGGGCGAGGGTACCTCTGACCAAATAAACTCACCCCGCTTTAGGAAAATGACGTTAGTGACGGACGAGATTTTTGAAGTAGAGAAACTTAAACAGACTATATGTTGGGACCTCCCCGTTCAGATAGGATTTTTCGTGTACCAATACGCGAAATTACGCATGTTAGAATTTTACTACGACTGTTTAGATAAATTTGTAGATAGGTCAGACTTTCAGTTGTGCGAGACGGACACAGACAACCTTTACTTGGCCCTTAGCGCGAACAACTTAGCGGACGTTGTTAAGCCCGCTTTGCGACAGGAATTTTATAGCTCCTACCACCAGTGGTTCCCCGCCGAAGTATGTCCCGACTATAGACCCGTTTTCGTCGCTACCGAGGGTAAAACGCGCGCCCTTTGTCAGAAATGCCGCGAACAAATATTATTCGACAAGCGGACACCGGGCCTTTTTAAATTAGAATACGAAGGCAGAGGGATGGTTTCCCTCTGTAGCAAGACATATCACTGTTTTGGCGACTACGACAAAACCACCACCAAAGGCTTGAACAAACACCACAACAAAGTTGACAAACACACTTTCTTAGACGTCCTCAACACACAACAGGCACAGGTTGGGAAAAATATCGGGTTCAGAGCACACAAATCCTCCATCTACACATATGAACAACACCGCAACGCCCTGTCTTACTTTTACATAAAACGACAAGTACACCCCGACAACGTCACATCCTCAACCCTCAACATTTAAACTGTCTCTTTCAGATACACACAGATACCTATAAGTATATACAACACCTCTATTTCTTACGACAATGTGACGACAATGTGACGACAATGTGACGACACATATCCCTCAAGGTCTGGCCTGTACCCCTGTGATAATGTATAAAAAATCTGTGATATACATACATCTACCTATATATATGTATTATTGTACATTCATATGTGAAAATATCAATGTTTGATAATGTTAAAAAATACTGTCTTTCCTATATAATTGTATATTCATTTGATAAAAAATTACTGCATAATGTACATTTTGTAAAAAATACTATATATATTCCCATACTCCTGTTTTGCTATTATAAAAACACTATTGAATATAAAATAAAAAACTATATTAACTAAAACGCTTTTTTTGTTACCTATATCGTCTAAATGTTCGTCTAACTGTTTGTATAACTGTTTGTATAACTGTTTGTCTAAATATAACGTATACATATCGTCTTCTTGTTATGTAAATATATCCTATTGTCTCCCTATTATCTAAAAGTCTCAACGACTTCTTGTTTGTCTAACACAGCCACTACCTAAGTTGGCTATACTAATAACAATAATATATAAAAAACCACCATCTTGCAACATTTTCCTTATATAAACATCGTCTTCTTGTTATCTCAAGTCCGCCATCTTGCCTAAAAATCCTCTTCTTGTTATCTAAAAGTCTAAAAATACCTCTTCTTGTTATCTCAATTCCGCCATCGTGCCCCATATAACCTCCCCTTGTTAGCTCAAGTCCACCATCTTGACCCATATAACCTCCCCTTGTTAGCTCAAGTCCACCATCTTGCGCCACCACCGCGCGCCACCATTTTTTGCTATATAAAAGTCACGCGCCACCAGGCGTTTTTACTATATAAAAGTCACGCGCCACCATCCGCGCCACCAGCGCGCCACCAGAATACTAACCGTTTCCGCCATTCCCTACTACTTACGCTTCAGTTTCGTGGCAACATACAAAAATATTAATTATCTACATGTGTCTCTCTTCAGAGACATTGGTTATAATGTAAACGTTTGTTTGTAATAAAGAAATCAAAGAATCAGAAACTGATTATATATACTCCGATGTATGGAAGAGGTTAAGGTGCCACCATCTCGTCAGCTGTGTTTTACAAAGATAAATGATCTCCCATAACAATATGACACCTCAATCTCAGCCACATGCATCTATTTAATTTCAGGGGCAAAACATAACCCACAGTATTATAACGTCATATGGCGCCCGCCTCGAATTCTAGAGGTACCAGGTTCGATTCCCAGTAGAGTAATATAACTTAATAAGCACATTTTTTTTCAGAACCAGTGGTCCTAATCATGTCATACTCCCCCCTGGTCTCATGAGTAGTGAGATAGGATGCATAGCCTTCTCGGATAAGGGCAGAAAAATAGGAGGTTCCATGTGCAAGTTGCGCACGGCAAATCCCACGGCAGTTGGAAATCGTAAAGAGTAGGCCATAAGGCCGCTGCCGTGGCAACATTTACAGATTAGAAATCTACCCACCAAATATATTTTAGAAGAATGTATGATTCCTAAATAATGCACACATTGAGATTCTCGCCGGTGCTACGGAGTTCGTGTATTGTGCTGAGATCCTCCTTGTGTGATCTAAGGAAAGAGACGGAGCACTGATGGAGTTGTCCCTGTGCATTGAAGATAGTCCTTAAAACCAAACCAAACCAATGAAGATAGTCCTTAAAACCAAACCAAACCAAACCAAACGTCATAACAGTGCAGATAGATTACCCTACTGATTAAAAATATTTTTATGAGTTAGACTTTACTGCCACGCGCTGTTTTGTTGTAGTTTTATTGCAACAGCTGTACATATTTTTGGGTATTAATAGTTTCCTAGTTCTTACCTCGCATGTAATTTTTGACTAAATGTCTGTCCCTGTCCTTTTGTGTGATCTCTCACACCTTCAGCCCTCCGGCCGTAAACTTCTTTTATTCATATTTCTTCATTATTCGCTTGTTATTTGGCATTTCATTTTGCCCTTTCATTCATTTTACTCTTTATGCTGGACGTAGCATGGTAAAGTCTCTAACACGCCACTACCCTATGACACTATTTGCTACGGGAGTAATTCGTATCTTCTTGTTTACCACTCCTCAGACGTATTTACGTTCCGCCAGGTGAACTGTGGTATTATCGTAACAATATCCAGTCATCAGACCGGTCACCCGCAGATCTCTTTGAATCCGTCTGACCACCTCTGGAAACGTGCCGGTCCAACATTTGACCACAGTGAAAAACTGCTGATCGTGTTGACACAAGCTTGTATTATGCGTACGATGAAAGAAAACAATGTTGTCTGACCAGACATCTGTCTGGCGGATGCAGATAAAGGCGATAATTAGATAACCTGTCGGGGTAGACATCTGGGCGGAAGACATTACGCCCGGAAAACATAGTCACAATATTACGTCTTATAAAGAATTCATGCATGGATATTAAAATTAATATTTTAAACACGCGAGGGGATATTTAAAACTTCCCCACCAAAACAGTGCTGGAGATTGGATTTGGTTGGTTTAATTTTAGATGCCGGAATAAACAATGCATTTGATTGGAACATTCAACGGAAATACAGCTGGATTTGAACTGGAAACTGTACAATACAATGTAGTGAAATCCCAGACACATTTCAACGTATTTGGGCAGCTCTGAAAACTTAAGAGTAAAACCGCATATTTAAATTCATAGACTGTAAAAACTTAAGGGACCAGGACTTCAATATAACAAGACTGAAAAATTAGGAATCAGATTCACTAGTCATAATAGGACTTTAACTCAAATTTACCCAGGTAGTGATTTCGCAGAGACACTCGTCGTTAGAGGAATTAACTCTAATTTCCAAGACCAAGTCAAAAGAGGAATTTAACTTAAGTTTTCCCAGCAAGTGATTTCGCAGAGACACCCACCGTCAGAGGAATTAACTCTAATTTCCCAGATCAAAGTGATTCGAACAGCATCTAACCTAAAGGGCTGTGTCAATTCTAATCTGTGCAGGAGATTGTGTATACCCATTATCTGGGGTAAGTGTAAACCTTTCTATTACAATTGTGAATTTAACATGTTTTCTTGCTAGTGGTTATATATGAGGCTGGCAACCTCAACATAAGAAAATAGAATATTCATGAACCACTACAGCAAGAACTGATGATTGTTTCTGAAGAGTCGTGCGGGAAACCCGACAGCAGAGCGACGCCAGACTCCGACTGGAGCAGTGATGAGTAGAATTACATCACATATGCCTAAGGTGTAACATATTATCTTGTGAGAATTATGTAACTTTTTAAATTGTGTGTCAAGCAAATCATTATTTATGCACTCCAGACGCAATTTACTAGTTAACACCCAGAAAGATATGGGTAAATTTTCATTATATTCCCTTACACCGTGTGTTCGGGAATTTAATTCTTCCGAGAGGTTAACATTGGTGGGTGGAGCGCATGACAATAGGCCAGTTAGTTTGCGGCGAACAAATGTACTCAGCGGGCATTTGTTTCTTCTATTTGTCTTAAGTTCGTGGTTACAAGCCATCAGGCAATTTGTGGTACTATCGCAGCTAGTGTGAGAGAAAAGCATCCACCTAACCGCCCACAGTGGAAGAGAGTGTGGAGAAGGCTTTCGTCATCACAGAATTGACGAACCACAGCTGCAGGACTCCCTCATACAAGCTAAGTGCTAACTAAAAGGCACCAGCAAAAAAAGGGACAATTCCAGTTAAACTTTAAGTATAAAGTTAAATTTCCACCTACGTCTCAAGGATGAGAAATTTATAACTATTAAAATTCCACTAATCTTTCCATATTTATTTTAACCTGTTAAAGACTATTTCACTATTAAATTTGTTACCTGTTGTTTTAAAACAAAACAATAATAGTTGATTGAGTTATACGTATGAAAGCAAACGTATGAGCCAGAATACTTAATCTAGATATATAAATACCTAGACATATATTTACACTAAACAGAGCTACACCTTATAAGGGGATTTCGATGGATTACACCAACTGGGGGCGTGAACGGGCTAAACCATTGCTTAAACTCTTCACAAAAGGCGACGGACCAGATAATATGTTAACATATTGCTCAGCCCTAATCAGCTTTTATTCTTGACTTCTAGGAATATCTTGTGAAGGCTCCCTTAAAGTAGACGTGTGTCGTGTGGTGTGTACTGGGGCAACTACGACAGTAGTTTTTGCTAGGAATAGCCTATGAGATATTAGGTATAAGGTCTCTAGAAATTGGCTCGTTAAGAAAGAATAAAGACCTATTCGAGATAGGGACAAGAAGACGGGAATGCGAATGCTTTCCACTGGACAGTGTTTTCTAATTAATTATGGAAAGAGTTCTGTTTCCCCACGACCTTAGCTTCTGCCCTTAGATCCCGTAAAAGAAAAAGCCCCCAACCTCATCTGAGTAGAGAAATGTTCCTATATGTGAATATGTAACACCGACAGCACGAGTGATACATTAACAATCTAGATAATGATCAAACGATTGTTGGGTTTAGTAATTAAATAAACACATATATAGGGTTAGTAATGGTTAGAACGTGATGTTGGTAAAAGACGATTCACACAAAACACACAGATGAGATATTAAAATTGCAGGTAATTAAGTAATAGTTAATTAAGAATGAACTGGTATAAAGCGAAATGGTGGTGATGTGATATGATACGTGTTACTAAAATGATGAGTAATCTTCACAGTCCATGTGTTTCTAAATGCTTCTCAAGGATACGATGATTCACATTTATGCATAAAATGTCCCAAGTTGTCATACGTTATGTCGAGTGGGGTATCTCTAAGTCGAGGACGTTCTGATGAAAACTGTTGTCGTACTGAGAACGGTGACGAGAGATATATATATTCCTTCACTGTTTGAGTATATCTGTGTAGTGTTGATCAACAGTTAATAGCTGTCATAGGGAAAAAAGTATGTTGTCTAATCTCCCGAGGGTACTGGCCAGACTGGATATTTTCACGAAATGTTAGTGATATGTAGACTCATAATCTTGCGTATGTAGTCGTGATTCATAAAATATACTTTAGAGTCTGCTTCATAGAATGTGCTAAAGAGTGTGTTGCACTTGGTATAAATATGAGATTCCACTTTTGAGCTCTTATGCTTGACTTCAAATAATAATGATCTTTCGAGTGATTTGAACTTGTGATAACTATGTATTGAACTTGTGAGCCAGCAGTATATGGGTGACGAAAAATGCTGCGTCCACCTTCTGACTTGTGGGTGAGACAATATTCGTTTTTAATTGAGGAATGAAAGATGTCCTAAGGCTAATTCTGCTAGCCAAATGTCAGTTTTTGATAACTTATTTCTGGTTAGACGTCAGACACGTTGCGTGTAGACTCAGACTTCTGATGAACTGAAGACACTTCGTAAATTTTTCACATTTAACATCACTGGTTGACTTTGATCTATACTACTGCTCATTATTGATCTCTTTCTGAGTTCGATTCTAATGATGTTAAATATCTTGTGCATGAGAGACTGTGATGATGATGAAGGTGAAGTATGAACTATTAATTACCTCCTATCATCCTGTCATCTTCTAGGAAAATCTTCTGATTTTATTAATCAGTTATGAAAAGAATTAATTGAAACTCTATCTTTCGCACATTTAGCTGTGAGGTTAAACTAAACAAAGAATAAGAAAATGTAGTAATAATCTGTATAAGATCTACTAACCTTCTTTTTCCTTCGCAAAATCCTTTAAGAACACGATTCACCACAGAAATGAATTATTATCCACTCTGAATAAACACGTGTATTTAGGCTAGGCGTTTTAGGGATTTAATCTCTACCTCACAATGTAAAAACTGGACTCTTCTCTCTAGCAAGCTACGCGGTAGATTATATTTCTGGAAATCCAATGTGTATTTCTTGGACCGGTGCCGTACAGCTCCGCCCATACAACCAATCCCTGAGAGCCTCTCTGGTCACTCATTGACAGGATCGCTCTGGTCCCCTGTCAGTTCAAACGTGGGTGTGGTAATTCGCGACCAACTTTAGTTGCCTGGCTTGTTTGACAAACCGGTATGGAGATAATTGGCGGGCCAATGCAAAAGTGCTGTCACATTACTCTCTGCTTGTTTATTGTTTTCACCTGGCCAAGCTGGGCGTCCAATGTGGTGACCCGTCGCTTGCCTGGACAGCGGCCGAACAACAAAGATAACAGTCCACAGAAATTACAGCATAAGACGTTTTCACCTGGCCAATCTGGACGTCCAATGTGGTGACCCGTCGCTAGCAACAAAGATAACAACAGTCCACAGAAATTGTATAATGCCCAGATGTCTGATTTGGATGACCAGATGTGTTTTCACCAGATTTATCCCTATGCAATGTGGGTTTCAAACGATGATGTCAGGTATGGGGACTCAATCAAAAGACTTTATTTTAACACCGATGAAAGAACAAATGCGGTTCTCTAGATACCCGTCGCGAGTAATAAAAACGATGACATAGCAAATGTGGGATAGCAAATGTGGGATGAAAGAGCACAAATGTGGGAGAAAATAAAATACGAGAGATGTAGGAAAAGATAGAGCTATGAGGCCTTGGCGCTCGTTTATCACAAAGTGGCATATAATCTTCTATCTACATCTCTGCTAAGAGTAATCTTGCGCGCGGGAAGCCAATATTAGATACTCTTGAGTTTTTGTCACTGTGGACCACTACTGCAAAGTAGGGGAGGCAATCCGTGACATAATTCAAACTGAATCTAAGGGATGTTTTAGGTGGTGCAGGTCTGGTGATAGCGCAGATTTTTATATAAGCAAATAATTGTTTACAGTGAAATTTCCTATTTAAATTTTCTGGTTCTTTTATAACTGGGACTTTTTTATTATTTTAAATACATTTCAGAGCCTCCCCCAAGCCGTCGTCCCGTGCTTGTACCGCTGAAGAGCCGACCCTGCTTGTAAACTTGCGTGTTCGTTTTAACCTACATAAAGTAACACAGAACTTAACAAAGTGGAGAGTGTTATTTGAACACATGGAATTTTTATTTATTTGTTACTGGAAACATATACAACGAGTATCTGAACCTTGTCTGCACTTGAACAGCACATGACCACATCTCAATAGTCCAGGCTTCTAACACCAGAACTCGTCAGCATCGTCCATCAGATAGATATGCATGGTTCTAATGACTCCAAAATTCGCCACACATTTAGGAACAGACTTCATGAACATCTGGGATTTCAATTAAATACACTTTTAATCTCTACAACACAGTTAGAACAGTTTAATTTTAAAACAAAAGCTTATAAGCGCGCAAACAAGAATATTCAAAATATACATGCTATAAATTCAACAAAGAGCAAGTTGTATATATATATATATAGCTCTTAGTTAGTTCTATTATTTCATCACCCCATACCATGCAGTCAATATGTCATGGTAACTGTCTGTGCCATCCCCTGTCTGTTATTTTAGAATGATCTACAAGTTGTTATCTTGTTTTTTTTTCGAACAGTTTGTTTGTCAAAAAGTGCAGGAACATATTGACTATTAGCCATGTTCCATTTACATCTTTTATCTATTTCTCGCGAGAGCTGCCTCATACGAATTTTTTTTTTAGCTGTTCTAAGTATAATAGGCGTGATGGCCACTGACTGCTTCGACAGTCCGTAGCTAAGGATCAAAGAAGAAGAAGTATAAATTTACCACAACATATAAATATAAATTTAAAGCATAGAAAATACATATAAGGTAATGAATTACTACAAGTATAATAGACCTATAGGTGTAGTCGTTTCCCTCGATGTTTAGCCACGATCCTGTTAGAAGAAAAGTGATAGCCCCAAAGAGTCACAGATATACCTTGTATATACGCTATAGTCTCAGATTTCTCTCTAAAGTTAAGAACTGATACCCTAATCTATCCTAAGAGAGGCGAAACCCGCATTAGCAGCAATTTGCATAAATAAAATTACAACATGTGGGTGCACACATCATATCATAAAAATACTCACTCAGTCTGCTTTCACTCTGTTCGTTCAGCAGGGGCCCCTGTCTCACTTTCTTACCTAATATCTTGCTGGTGTTCACTGTCTGGCGCACTTCATACACACACCGTTACATCTGTCTTTCTTTTTGACGAAGCAGATCCTAGCCCTGCAGATTTTGGTTTCGTCCAATGGTTCCGGGAAGCGTCCTCTTCATGCGATATTTTTTCAGATTTTAAGTTAGTGTCAATTTACTCAGTTTAGGTAAGAATTAGTTTTAAGCGGACTCACAGTATCAGAATCACGAGGTTCCCTTTACTTAGGAAAAATGACAGATTGTCTTCTCTCAGTATAGATAATTCTTGGTCACACCACAATTAGTCAAAAATGTCGGAATGTTACGGGTTTGTAATTTTACTCGCCACAGGGCTGCATTTCATGAGAGTTTGTGAAGATATATAATCTGGCTCGATAGGACCAGTATAGGCATTTAGTCTTTAAAACCGTTAGTGAGATTTGTACTCTGTCTATTTCTGGAGGCAAACACACTGCCAGACAGCTGTTAACTTGTAGACCCACGTGGTTAAAGATAAAAAATGTTTCTTCTCTCAGTTGTACTAAAACCGCTGGCAAAAAGTTTGGGCGTTATCAAATTTCACTGTATAAAGAAAACCCAATATATAAAATACTTATACATAATATTCACTTCGGTTATAACTTACATTATAAACTGCAAGCGTAGAGCTTGTCTTATCGTTTAAAACTCCCGTGAAATAATTATAGTCGTTTACAAAAAATCAATCATCATGAATTAGAAATACCTACGTATTTCGTCAATACTCAATGATGACTCGGTGCAGTTATAAGTTAGTTTAAAATATTCTCGACTGATTACTAGCAATTTGATTAAATTGATTTATAGCTGCATGAGTTTAAGCTAGAAATTTTAATTTATTTTGCTATCCACTGAAACACGTCACCTAGAGACTTATAATTTAATCTCTCGGCACAGAAATCTAACTAGTGAAAATAAAATAGGCGATTTATCACTTAAATCACTCAACACTACTAGATATGTTATTACCTCCAAACAGAACTACGGCTATCACCAAGAACTAGAATTATTCACTATATAGGTATTCTAGAACTCGCAAAATTTGACGAGAAACTAAGAACTTTGCTATACAAGCTTATTCTCTAGCATGAAGCGATCCGTCTACTGTAACTTAGGAGTATGAATGAAGTCTAAACTACTGGGGTTTATATCTTACGAAAAGAAATGATTTCCTAATTCTCGAAAACCCGAAATAGTTCCCGTCTTAACACCTACATTTAACTCAGACGCCGGCACTGAAACTGCCAGACGCGTTTCACACCTACCGCTACCTATTTGGACATTCCCCAGCGATGCCTGTTGGCGCCTCTCACACCTAACACCGAGAAACTTAACCAAGAAACGCCGTGTCAGATGAAAATGTTAGACGATTGTCTGCCATCTTATGCCTGTCGAGAACGAATTTCACACGATTCGTTCTCATCACGGACATAGCATTACGCAATAAAATGCGTTGCTAAATAAGAAAAGAGAAGGCAAAGGTATGAATGGGAGAGTTATGTTTTTCACAATCAAACAAATGCGAAAACAGGATAAAAGAGCGATGTAAAGTAGAAGACACGGGTAAAATAAAGAAAAGATATAGAAATTAATTAATTATAAATCTCTCTGCGACAGACGTCCCCCCTTTAAGATATGGAACCACTCCATGTCTACGTTATGGAAATAAATTTCCTATATCCGTAGCTTCAGGGTGTCTGTTCTCTTCTCTATCATCTCCCCCCTCCGTCTCTATCCAACTCATCCTCATGTCTGCTTCAACATTCTTCCTTCTCTGGAATGTCTGCCGTGTGCGCTTGAAAGAGCGTCGCCGCTTTTACATTTGTGAAAGATTCCATGTGATTGCAGTGGAATTTTCCTGCCACTATCGTCGTCTTAGTCAGTTTTGGCGATCGTCAGGAGATGTTCGGAGGTCGGCCCCGGTCTTTCCAAGAATTTCTTTAACAGATTTACTTGGAAAACATTCTCCTTTCCTTTTAATAGAGATCTGGTAGTTAGCCTTAGAAATCTTTTTCAGGACGATAAACGGCCCTTGCCATCCGATCCGCAGTTTGTAGTTCCCGGTAGGAAGTAATACCAAAACTTTCTCTCCTGCTTCCAGTTCTCTTTCTTTCGCGACTTTCCTGTATCGGTTAGCGTACTTTGCGCGTGCTCGCTTAAAGTTTTATCGTTGCTAAGTCCCATCCTAGTTTCAACCTTTCCTTTAAATCCGACACATATTTACTGGCTGAGACGACTGTCTCATCAGCCTTCTGGTCTGTCAGCGACTGAAGTAAGGCTTCAAGCGGCCTCTTAATAGGTCTGTCGAATAAAAGCGTAGCTGGGGGAAATCCTGTGGAATTATGAGGAGCTTCTCTGTAGCTAAATAAAGCTGCAGGAATACAAAGATCCCACTCTTCGGGTTTCACTTGTCCCAGTTTACTTAACATCATGTTGAGGTTTCAATTAACACGCTCTACTAACCCACTTCCGGCCAGAATATAAGGCTTTGTGTAGATGTGTTGGTTCCTCAAAATCTTAACGATCTCATCCATCAACAGGCTTCGGTATGGAGATCCGTTATCCGTCAACACTTGTTGAGGGAATCCCAACCGAGTGAAAATCTGCACGAGGGCTTCTGCGACATGCTTGACATCCGCGCACGTAAGCGGTATAGCATCTGCCCATAAAGTGCATGTGTCGACTAGGGTCAGGATAAACCTGTTCCTTCTTTTAGTCCATTCTAAGGGTCCTAAAATGTCGATCACAACCCGTTCAAATGGTGTTCCCATTATTGGCATTTCACCCATGTGGACTGGGGGTGTCCGTTGCTTGGGTGGCATACGTTGGCACTGGGCACAGGATTTCACATACTAGATATTTTCAGTATTTACTCCTGGCCACCAATAATGAGTGGTTATACGTTGGTTTGTGGCGTTCTGTCCCATATGTCCGCTAAAGATAAAAGAGTGCCCCATTTCTAGGATTTGGCTTCTGTACTGTTTTGGTACTAGGAGCTGATTGTAACCTTGTTCAGGCTTGCCCGTTCTGCAATAAAGTACGCCATCCTCAGAAAAAAATGTCCCCGTGATGTCTGGGTTCCTTAGCCATGGGCAGTTTCCTAAAGCAGGGTGCCAAAGTAGGGTCCTTTATTGCGCCTCTTTAAGTTCCATAGGTAACAAATTTTGCGCAGGCTCCCGTTCCTTCTTGGTTTGCCCTCTTGTAGTTACTGCTGCCACAATCGGCTCTTCCGGTTTCCCAATAAACACGTATCTACCGCCAAGTATGGCTGGGTAGATGGGGTCATCCATAACAGCCGCTTTGATCACACCTCTGACAAAGTCAGTGTGTATCTCCACCAATGCGATGGGAAGCGCTGTAGGTGCATCACTCTTAGAGACTCCACAAAGTTCGACGGTCTCTCCTGTCTCTTGACCGGGTTTAACCAGGTGCCTGGCAACAATGCAATCAAAAGAAAGCCCCGTCTCAAGTAAACAAAAAGTTTGAGAACCGTTCAAATTAACAGTACCTCGCGTTGAGGGTCTCTCTCCCTCAGGTTGAGAATCACTGACATTAATTCCACCTTGCGAGACTGTTAGCAACCATCCGATGCGTTTCGGCTCGGTGTGCTGGCTCTGATCATTTGTCCCATGCTCAGGGGTTTTCCTTTTTCCACATTGTCCTTTCTGGCTGCGCTTCCATGTAGAGCGGTTCGGTTGATCAGAATGTTTGTTGCTGGTGGGGTACTTGCTTTTGTAGAACCTAGACTTTTCAGGAGGGGGGTTTTGGGGTCCAGTTTCTCTGTGGTTATTCTGGTTAGAAGCATGAGAAGATTGGTCTAGATTATTCTTTCGAAAAGGCTTTTCAGTTGGTTTACGTTTTGTGACCGGCAGTTCGGCCAGCGCATTGTGATATCGCTCAGACTTTTCCAAAATGTCTTGAAGTTTCTCTGCGCCCTGTTCAGCTAGAAATCTGCGGGTGTCACGCGACAAAATGTTCTTTATCTGTTCGCATATAACGAACTCCTCAAGACCTTCATAGGTAGAGGCGAGCTGTGAAAGCTCCAGGCACTTTGTCAAATATCCCTTTAGACGAGAGGAGAACTGCTGAAAAGTTTCAGAATTCTCTTTTCTGCTGTTGCGAAACAGTTGCAAAAATTTTCGCGCGTTCATTTCAAAACGCTCAAGTAACGCTTTCTTCAAGACGTCGTAGTTGTCTTGTTGGCTGCTTTCCAGTTTTGAATAAACTTCATAAGCAGTACCTTTTAAAGCCTGGGAAATCTTTATACACCAACGCGACCTCTCTAAGCCGTACAGAAGTGCAATTTTCTCAAATTTTTCTAGATACGTGTCAATCTTCTCATTTGGACAAGGGCAAGATTCTAGCGCAAAAGACATAGCAGTGAGTTGAGTAGATTGAGTGTTAGAAGGATCAGTTACAGAAGAATGAGGAGAAGACTGTCCATTGCTGGAGGTAGAGGCAGCACCACGACTTTGGACTTCCATTACCTTAAGAGCCAATTGATGCTGTCTCTCCTTCTCTCTTTCCTCATGTTGTCTCTCCTTCTCTCTTTCCTCAAGCTGTCTCTCCTTCTCTCTTTTCTCATGCTGTCTCTCCTTCTCTCTTTCCTCATTCTGTCTCTTCTTCTCTCTTTCGCTCGCCCTGCGGATTTTCATTTCTTCGTCCATCTTCTTCTGCTGTAATAGACGGTCTTCCGCTTCTTTCCTCTCTCCGCGTCATATCTCTCCAGTTCGTCCCTGACAAAAGCTTTCGGTTCGTCTCCTTTTAAACCCTCTTCCCTGTCTTCGTCTCTGAGTATCTGCCTAAGTTTCGCCCTTTCGGCCATCGTAGATAACTGAGTGACTAAGACTTACACGAGAAAGAAAAGAAGAAAAGGATACACTGGTTCCTTACCACTTACGAGAAAACACAAAAAATTATTATATACTGGGATACCTCCTCCTATAATATGTATCTAACTATTGCTGCTATTAATCGGCAATAAAAGCTCTAAATGCTAGCGACTATGCCAAATAAATGGTAGTTAAGATAACTCAGTAAAAAATAAATTGCTACAGTGGAAACAAAATAATTATTGCAAAAAATGTAAGGAGAAAAAAAAAATATCCTTAATTTTTAATCCACTATCAAGTTCACCCCTGAAGTCAGATCGGGTAAGGGATGCAATTAATCTGGACGAAATAGTCCGAAAGGCGCTCCTTAACTTAGTTCAAATACCTTTCTGCTTCAAAAAACCCAGTGATCGTTAGACAATCACAACTCTATTACCAGCGGTTTGATATTACAAACTCAGTAATTAACATATCTTCCGACAAAATCAACCTGTAAATCAAAATGTATAATACTCAATAATGATGTGGAAAAACAAATTATTATTTGTGTGGTCAGCAAGCCCATGAACAGATCGTTAGTCTAGGGGAATAGTTATTTTTAAAGATACTACAACTCACGAGACATCATACTCTTACTATATTACAGAATACAGAATCTTACAGTCGAGCTAATATTGTGGTACTAGCTCAGGATTAAGAGTTCAATTCCCGTAAAACGAGCACTATTTGTCGTATCGTCTGCCTATTCTAAGTTCAAAATCCCGATAGACGAGACCTCATTTGTCGTCCTTGCTCAGGATTTTGAGTTCAATTCCCGGAAACGAGCCCACATTTGTCGTAGAATTGTGATAGGTGAATTAAGACTTAGATTAGTCCCTTCTAAATAGCAATAGAAACAAGTGATAGCTCAGTGAGAGGTACTAGTTGAAATAGATTTCACGAGTGAGATGGTGGAAAAATACGTAAGAAGCTGTCCCTGAGACTCGAGAAACCAATCTCTCGCTCAGCCTATCTCTACAACCGAAAGTATTAGTCAGACAGACTTCTCAGTTATATAGATGTACTCTATATCAACCACTCACAGACTCCCGCACACAAGTGACGAGCGTTTAGACGCACAGACGTGAACCTATAACAATGGATTTTATCTATTTGGAACGAGCTGACCGCCACACTTTGATAAGTGTCTGTAAATTTTATTATCATAGGAAAATTTACCTCAACATATAAATATAAATATCAAGCATAGAAAATACATATAAGGTAATGAATTACTACAAGTATAATAGACCTATAGGTGTAGTCGTTTCCCTCGATGTTTAGCCACGATCCTGTTAGAAGAAAAGTGATAACCCCAAAGAGTCACGGATATATATACGCTATAGTCTCAGATTTCTCTCTAAAGTTAAGAACAGAATTGATACCCTAATCTATCCTAAGAGAGGAGAAACCCGCATTAGCAACAATTTGCATAAATGACATTACAACATGTGGGTGCACAAATCTTGTCATAAAAAGACTTACTCAGTCTGCTTTCACTCTGTTCTTTCAGCAGGGGCCCTGTCTCATTTTCTTACCTAATATCTTGCTGGTGTTCGCCGTCTGGCGCACTTCATACACACACCTTTTAATCTGTCTTTCTTTTTGATGAAGCGGATCCCAGCTCTGCAGATTTTGATTTCATCCAATGGGTCCGGGGAGCGTCCTCTTCATGCGATATTTTTTCAGATTTTTAGTTAATGTCAATTTACTCAGTTTAGGTAAGAATTAGTTTTAAGCGGGCTCACAGTGTCAGAATCACGAGGTTCCATTTACTTAGGAAAAATGACAGATTGTCTTCTCTCAATATAGATAATTCTTGGTAACACCACTTCTTCTTCTTCTTTGATCCTTAGCCGCCGACCGTCAAAGCAGACAGTGGCAATCACGCCTAGTGGCGTCTTGTAGGGCAACAACAAATTGATTCAACTTTGCTCGGTCGGCGGCCATCCTTCTACATTGCCCCAACTCTGGTTCATTCTTTGCATCTCAGCCTCCACAGTACTCCGCCAGGTTGTTTTTGGTCGGCCTCTCTTTCGTTTTCCTTCAGGGGTCCAAAGCATAGCTGTTCTTGTGATGGCATCGAGGTCTCTTCTGAGGTCACACCACAATTAGTCAAAAATGTCGGAATGTTACGGGTTTGTAATTTTACTCGCCACAGGGCTGCATTTACATGAGAGTTTGTGAAGAAATATAATCTAGTTCGATAGGCCTAGTATAGGCATTTAGTCTTTAAAACCGTTAGTGACATTTGTACTCTGTCTATTTCTGGAGGCAAACACACTGCCAGACAGGTGTTAACTTGTAGACCCACGTGGTTAACGATAAAAAATGTTTCTTCTCTCATTTGTACTAAAACCGCTGGCAAAAAGTTTGGGCGTTACCCAGTTTCACTGCATAAAGAAAAACCAACATATAAAATACTTATACTTAATATTCACTTCGGTTATAACTTACGTTATAAACTGCACGCGTAGAGCTTGTCTTATCGTTTAAAACTCCCGTGAAATAATTATAGTCGTTTACAAAAAATCAGTCATCATGAATTAGAAATACCTACCTATTTCGTCAATACTCAAAGATGACTCGGTGCAGTTATAAGTTAGTTTAAAATATTCTCGACTGATTACTAGCAATTTGATTAAATTGATTTATAGCTGCATGAGTTTAAGCTAGAAATTTTAATTTATTTTGCTATCCACTGAAACACGTCACCTAGAGAATATAACAGACTTATAATTTAATCTCTCTGCACAGAAATCTAACTAGTGAAAATAAAATAGGCGATTTATCACTTAAATCACTCAACACTATTATATATGTTATTACTTCCAAACAGAGCTACGGCTATCACCAAGAACCAGAATTATTCACTATATAGGTATTCTAGAACTCGCAAAATCTGACGAGAAACTAAGAATTTCGCTATACAAGCTTATTCTCTAGCACGAAGCGATCCGTCTACTGTAACTTAGGAGTATGAATGAAGTCTAAACTACTGGGGTTTATATCTTATGAAAAGAAATGATTTCCTAATTCTCGAAAACCCGATATAGTTCCCGTCTTAACACCTACATTTAACTCAGACGCCGGCACTGAAACTGCCAGACGCGTTTCACACCTACCGCTACCTATTTGGTCATTGCCCGGCGATGCCTGTTGGCACCTCTCACACCTAACACCGAGAAACTTAACCAAGAAACGCCGTGTCAGATGAAAATGTTAGAACGATTGTCTGCCATCTTATGCCTGTCGAGAACGAATTTCACACGATTCGTTCTCATCACGGACTTAGCGTTACGCAATAAAATGCGTTGCTAAATAAGAAAAGAGAAGGCAAAGGTATGAATGGGAGAGTTATATTTTTTACAATCAAACGAATGCGAAATAGGATAAAAGAGCGATATAAAGTAGAAGACACGGGTAAAATAAAGAAAAGATATAGAAATTTATTAATCATAAATCTCTCTGCGACATATACGCTGAATCCTTCTTAAGATGCCATATGGCTTTTTGGCTGAATTTTAGCGTACGCGTGATGCTCTATGCCTGTCTAGAGCACATTTGCGAATTTTGATGGCGGCTTTCTGAGAGTTCGCCGAATTTGCTAATTTTGCCAACTTTTATGGACTTGACTTTTATTTTACAAGAACAGCCTTTAAAATGAAAGAGCGCATAGAGAAACGGCGCTATACGGCTAGCTCTTATTTATTAACGACTTCACAGTCAACTCTCTTGCTGACTTTGTAACAATAATGGCTTTGATCTTTAGAAAGAACACTTGCTTTACGTTTCGACAAGGTCGTTAGGGGTTATTCAACTTTCAAAATAACAGGAACAAAGAGATGAATTCGCTCGTTACCACACATGAGGGTACACTGAACATGTGAACACTTGGTGTGAAAAAAATTATGTTCCATTTAGCCTGAATATAGTAGCAGGAACGTTATGCAATATACGTACAGTGCATGTCATATCGCATTACTGCGTCTTCATCTCTTTATTCCTCCACCCTTATTTCATTATCGTATAATTATCTAATATTGTACGATAAACGATTGTGGCGAGATGGATAATTAGAGATGAACAATAGATCAAGTCAGGGTATTTTTGACCTATTGAAATACCCCAGTCTCAGAAATGAGCACTGGCGTATGGATGGTACAGAATATCTAGATGGTAAAGTGATATAGATCAAGAGCCTACCTTGCCCTCCCGCTACGTCTACACCTATGCTTTTATAAATTATTCCGAATTAATTAATTCACAAATACAGAACATGGAAATGATTTAACAACTTCAGAAGTTAACGAAATCAATCAATTTACGTTATTTCTTAATCTTCTCATTTCTTTGCATTTGGAATGAAACAAGAATATGTTTGTATTTATAAATTTACATTAATCAAAATAAGTGACACAATAAATATTCGTTGTTTACACAATCAAAAAACTGTCCTAGATTACTGACTTTTTTATCATCTGACTAGCACCGGACTCTGGTATATCATTTGTGGTAATGTTTATTTTATGCGCTTATCTTCACGAAATTCCTGCTCTGTGGAGCTGCAATGCTACACCCAGTTGTTTTATAGCTGGTATTGACACACAGTTCAGTCTATATGCTGGACTAACATCACTATGTGGAGACTAGATATTCAGGAGTGGTCCAATCACTTTCG
Organism: Oreohelix idahoensis; assembly: GCA_024509875.1. Lineage (NCBI taxonomy): Eukaryota > Metazoa > Mollusca > Gastropoda > Stylommatophora > Oreohelicidae > Oreohelix > Oreohelix idahoensis. Next base: position 66,543 of record JAMPIV010009882.1, read on the forward strand.
TGTTCCGTTGTCACAATACTTCGGAATGCACCGCTGGATCCACCACGTTTCTTCTTCTTCTTCTTCCTCGTTCGCCCTGAAAAGGACGGTGGTTGCGTTGTGTCTGTTTCCAACGTAGCTGTGATATCTGCACCTTTCGGTCGACACATCCGACTTCTGCACGGCATTTTTTAGGACCGGGTTTGCCTTCCCATTGCGATCCGTACTCGCTCAGCCAGCCTGCACAGCTGCAGACTGTTCCCAGGACCACCACGTGGAGGTGGAGCACGGTCTTGACCAGCTCTGGTTCGCTGGTCCTGACGCAGGCAGTCAAGCTATGAGTCGCTGCCACGTTTGAACGTCAAACCTGCAACATGATAAGCCTTGTGGATAGTATCGTTCCACATATTTCCACAAATCCTAGTGTGTGTGTGTGTGTGTTAGTGTCATCAGAGTGTGCATGGGTATGAGGTGCACACGTCTGTTACATAAGTGCCATTACAAACCTAGTAGTTGCATTATAAAATAACAAAGGATACAATACTTGCATTATATAAATATGATAGATGATAAAACAGATATATACAGAAAGTAGTATGATACAAACATAATAACTCTTTGAGCTCCAGTCTTCCATGCCAGCTCTAACAAGTGCTGATAGCTTGATGGCGTGCATTTACCAGTCCTGAAAAGGACTACTCGCAGTGCCAGGCCGGATAAGATTTGGTTATATTTATGGTATCTCAATCTCCCATCACAATAAGCGACAAAGAGCCATACCTGATATCTCAATAAATATTATCCATATCATAATACAAAACACTGTAATAACTTGTACAGTATATGCTTAATATCATTATATCATGACAATATAAGCATTCAAAATACAATTTTATTAATTTAACTCTACATACCTCAAGCTTTCAGAATACAATATGCAGGACCCCGGTAAGGCTGGTTTTAATGCAATTTCTCTAGGTCGATGTCACGTGAAAGATAATTTATTTTACCATCTTGTCCATAATTTGATTACTCCTTTAAATGTTCTGTTTTCCGAGACATTTTGTATTTTCTTTTTCTTTCCTTTTCTACCTTTGTGGCCAAACTTTCTCACCCTCTCAAACCCCACCCGAGGTTGTTTACGCTGGCCAGCTGCGGTCAGCTAACGCTAGACGTAATGTTATCTAAACGCACCTGTTCGACCAGAGAAACATTTCTCGGGTCCGCTTTAAGTGTTAGAACGAGCCAAGACGGTTTCTGTGAAAGAAACGGTTCGTTAGCGGCGGGTACCCTCTGTGGTCCCAACAGGGGAATTTCTCTGGTCGCTTTAAAACGTTTGATGACGAGCGGCTGGTACCCTTTGAGGCCTGGGGAACTTTCGCACGATTTCTTTTGTCTTACTCTATTACGCATTACGCCAATACATCTGTAGAATCAGGTTAGGCAGGTCCGGGGGGGAGCGTCCTTTGTAAGCTATAAGATTTGAAATTTTACTACGTCAAACACACTCGTAGAAGATTCCTGGCCCGAGATAGACCATCATGAGAATTAGGCAGACTTTAACAGAACAAAATGTTAAGGCCTTTCTCTTGGCATTTTCTCGGGGTGAGTAAACATATCTTATAATTATTATATTAGATTCATGTTAGCTTTTATATATATCTGTTAGGGAAGTGAATTCATTTCTGAGGACTTCTCCTAGTAATTTATTCAGTGATAAGGTAGCGCTGTCTACGGCCTATTAAGTGGTGCTTAAACTGTTACGGTTTATCATGGGTTAAATGTTAAACTTATAATAACAGATATTAGGCGTAGAATCAGTCCACGAATGCTTACCATTGGGTTAAGAGTCAGCAAAATGAACTGTCATTTCTGTAAGATAATGTCAGGTGTGGATTGTTCACTTTAAAACTGAATAGTGAGATGCAGGTAATAACTCTGGATTATAGGAAATAGTCACTTATTCCTTTTTGATAGATATTTTTTAGTGGCAAGGGAGAATCATTTTATGCTTACTTGTGTGGCTAGGCACTAGTCTATAACTTTCACAGAAAGCAGTCACCAGGCATAGATATAATTATATCTTATGATTCAGCCACAATTGTATTATTATAGCAAGAACATTGCATTCTCTTTGTACTCATTGTGTGGAATATTAATATATTTTCCCAAAGGGACATATTACTTATTTTGTAATGTCACATGCTGTAATCTGTTTATGTAAATTCATTTAATGTTGTAAGATGAATAAGCATATCCATTTAACTGTAACTACTGGTTAGGTTTCCTGTATATTGAGATTGGGAGAAGAGGAGTAGATTGTTGCTGTCAGAACAGTTACTGACAGGTACCTGGGTGTGCAAAAGATATTAAGTCTATGCGGGTGCGTGTTGATAATTGATATTTTTAAGGAACAGGAGACATGGTTAAAGACAGCCCTAAACTATCATAGCAATAACTACAATAAATTTAATCCCATAGTGGAGCGAAACTTTCTGTATAAAGTTAGTGTGATTTATTATTTGCTTGATGTAAAAGGGTGTCTCTTTTCGGTCTCAGTTTCAGGGGGATACCGAATTGCTAGTCTAGATTCCAGTCAGACGAAGAATGTCACCGTCTCTTCGATCTAGAGGGATTCTGGGGATATCTAGCCCCACGAGTGTCACAGCCATACCTGGAACAACAACCTTTTGTCAACGCCATTTCCCTCTCACGGGAGTTCAGCTCACGCATTGTGAAATGAGCCAACGCAACAATCTGAAACGTCTATGGCAGTAGTAGTTTCCTACTCGCCTATTGGATTACCAGTCTGTCCTCACGTGACTTCGTCCCATGGTTTATTTCTGGGTCTATGTAGAACTTCGCACTTCGGAGCGGCCAGCAAAGATAAACAGCGTCTTCCAGTCCCCTCGCGAAACTAGAGGTCACCAACAGTTAGCACCAACAAAGAAAGTTTTTTACAGGCCAAGTCCATCACCCATGGAGTATATCTTTACGTAAAAAGACACTTTCCGGAGCTATTACATTTGGTCCCACGTAAGCGGACGGACTGACACGCAGCTTATTCATTTTGGTAAACCAGAGGTAAATACAGAGTTCCAGCCCCTCGCGCAATTAGGGGTCACCAAAGATAGCGCCTACATTGGATTTACAGGTCAAGTCCATCACCCATGGAGTATATCTTTACGTAAAGACATTGGAGCTATCCCATTTGGTCCCACGAAAGCGGACGGACATGCTGTCGCTCAGTTTGTTTATTTGGTCAGCAGGAGATAGACAGTCTTCCAGTTCCCATCGCGAAATCAGGGATGCCACCAACAATAGCGACTACAGTGGATTTATACAGGTCAAGTCCATTACCCATGGAGTATATCTTTACGTAAAAAGGACACTGTCTGAAGCATTGTACTTGATCCCACGAAAACCGACAGACTGGCAGACAGTTTATTTATCTCTTTGTGTTCTACAGGTTTTATGAATGGTGATCTGTGTGTGTGGTTGGTGGCGTATATGATTGTTGGTGTATATGATTATTGATGAATATTTGATTATTGAGGTAATTTTATGTTGTTGTGATGATTGTCATGAAATATTCTAATCCACATATATAAATTATTAGGTAAATATGAAGCCTAACAAATAAAATAAATAAAAGAAAAGAGCAATGGTAAATAACAGTGCTGTCACAAAGAAGGTACTCGAAATCCCCCTTGTTTTCTGCTTCGTCTGCAAATTGTAACGCTTTCACGTTGATAGTAAAAGCTTAATGTATTATACCCGCTTTCTTCAATGAAACGTGTGCTGTATTTCTTGGAAAAACATTGAGAGGCAGACTGCGTAATGACCTAAATTAATCCTAACATTAATTATACTGCGTTACCAAAACGAACGAACAGATGGACAAAAGGATAAAAAAGAGAAGGGAGAGGCAGAAAGCCGAACACTAAACCCGCGTCGCGCGATACACAATTACTACCATCACGCGTGTAAGTCTACATGCACTAATTTTTTTTCAGACGGACAGTGATAAAATACACTACCCTTTCCCAGAGTTAGGTTTTAAAATCACAAAAAACGCTTATTAGGAAAGATAACAATAGATGGGGTTACGTTTGAAAACATAACAGTACCCAGACAGCACATCTTCTAAACAGGAGGTAGAAGAAATTGCATATTTTGAACGCAGCCACGTAGCTCCTTTAAATTAGTATTTTTGGGGTCCTTAGGGCTTGCTGACAAATAATATGTAAAACGTTACGCAAATAGTCCAGGAATTAATAAATTATACCCAAAATAAAATAGTGAGGCTGCCTGACAGCATGAAATCATTTCTGCTCATAAAATTTTTTATAACGTGTTTGAAAAAAACCTTACGTTACATAAATAGCCTACCATGTAAACTCCAAATTGATTGGAGCGCAACAAATGAAAGCCTAACCACGATTGGTCGGGCTATAAATACTATCTTGGTTGTTAGGGGAGACGGGAAAAGATAACATTTTTTCAAACACTTGTCGAAACGTGGCTCATTGGCCAGTCTCGCTGATATACACACTTGGGAGCGTTAGTTCGAGACCACTTGTTTAAATGATCTTGATAAAGCATCAGTGCGTTGAAGCCAGCTTATATTTGGCTCAATAAAAGCCTGGAAGATAAGCAGATGGAAATTTGTGCCAGTTTGTGCCAGAATTCATTGCTAATCAACGTATCTGTGTTATTCGTATGAATTGTGGGACAGTGGTCTTGATGGTACTGAGCAGCACCTAGTCAGAGCTTTGCTGAATCCAGTGTCGGACAGCATACTCCTTGGTTTTTTTAGCTATCAGTGAGGTGTCTCCTGAGCCCAGAGGAGAATTCGAGCAGAGGAGTCCTTTCCTGCCGCCATCACGCCAGATAAGCTAACTTGGCCAGCTGAGCTCAACATTATGTCCCCTCATCTTGAACTGACTTTTTAAAATTAACATTAAGAGGGGAATTTACTTGTCTTAAAATCAGGAACTGTGAACATCTCCAATACTAGTCCCTAAAGACAAACTATTGAAGTCATGATGACAAATACCAACAGAGCTTGAACAAAACAAAACCAGTATTACCTCATTTTACTACTACACAACTGACACACATAGAACATTTGTAATAATATATGCGTCACTACAATATTCATATTAAATACATTCTGTACATAACTTGTAATTTAAATTGATTGTGATTCCTGGTTCCCTTGTAGTTGAATCAGGACACATATTCATTCATGCCAGTAATGAATACATATTGTTATTTGAAAGTTTATCAGTGACTCTTTTAAGATATCTTTGTAGAGTGTTATATGTATGTGAGTGTCACAGTGTTGTCAAGAGTAGTGGATTAAATTAAATTGTTTATCTGTCTGTTGTTGTGACTTACACTTCACCATACTCATACCCTAGACACATAACGTAGCATCACACTATTCCAGAATAATTCTGACTGAGATATATAGATATGTGGTAGCAAGTAAGGTTATCTATAATACACTACTCTTAATAGATATAGATACCTTCACAGCTGATCTCAGTCAGGACACTAAGTTCCCTATAAGTATTTATAACATCCCACTTCACCACAATGATATGCATTATTTTCATGCTTTTCTTCTTTAATAAATTTTACACATTTATTAATGCGCTGTTCACGACCTTTCCATCCATATTTGTGTTTTTAGCTCTTTACTATAATCTCTATGTATGATAAGAGAAAAGAGTTGAGAGCAGGAGGTGCTTAGACAGACATAAGTGAGTTGAGGCCTGGAGAGAAAGATCCCTTGAATAAATCTTCTTCCAGGTTGTCTCAAGTCCATCTCCTATTTACACCTTTCTGTGTGTGTAATCTATAACTCTGTCAGTCCACTATCCCTTGTCGATTTCACTACGGTTGTCCACCTCGACAAATACTCTACACTCTAACTCAACCACGACAGTCGAGATGAATTTTGCTGTATCAGCTCTCATACATCTGGTCCTTTCTTGTAAACTGCTGGCTTCGTTGTTTTTTCTTTCCTTTGGTCCGTTTTTGCCTTTATCTGGCGAGGCGAGTTCCTTTAAACCTATTTGGTTATATCAGAGCGCATTTACCATCCAAAAAAAAAAAAGTCAACTCTGTTGACTGCTAACCTGATTGATAGATACTAAGTCCTGAAAAGGACCAACATTATCTATCTGCTAGCATAAAGTCCTAAAAAGGACTCGCCAGCTACGCCAACTCCCAAGCTACTAAAAATGAATCTTTTTTTTATGTAAAACTTTTGCCTCGTTTTGGCGAGGTGCGTCCCGTTCAACCTAGTCGGTTATATTAGGGTGCATATACAAATATAAAAGACCCTTAGGTCTGGTGTTTAAAAAAAAAATGAATCTTGAAATCTCACCTCTATATAGACTCAAGTTGCGAGCGTATCGGAGAGCAAATACGTCACACATTCTTTGAGAACTGAAAATTCCCCCATCGAAGGGCAAAAATGTGGCAGATGTGCTTTTCTAGTAACGAGGATCCCATCCGTTTTGTCCATCCACTTCACCTATCACTTTCACCCGTATATCTTTAGTGGTAGCTTACTTTCGACTTCCTTTGTGTGAAAGTTTGACTCACATTCGAGCATTCTTCATTTTTATCTCGCATTTAATATATGCCTTTGTGTGTTCGCTTCTTCGATAATTCACGCAATTTAGCCAATTACTCTGCAAATATGGCAAGGGATGATAAACCAAAGAAGTCCATACCTGTTTTTCATCTGCTCCGAAGTTGGGATAAGGGGTGGATCCTTTCCCATTACCCGTTTGGAAAATAAACGCTTAATTCGAACCTAGTTTTACACAGTTTGAACATTCCAGTGTCTCGCCATTGTGAATGTTTCTCGGCGATTTAAGGAAACTCTTCTCTGATTGTTGGAGCGAAATAATCTGATTGGTGGAGTAAAATAATACACAGGGTATTCCCCGATATGGTGAAATCAACTACCAGATAATTTTCACAGAGTTCACGACCAATTACGTATTAAGGTTATGATTACAGTATACTTAATACGATTTAAGTAAAGTATTACACCGTCGTACGCTGCCGTAAACTGTACTTTCCCAGCGGCCACAATCGATTCCAAATTATTTCGTTAAAAAAAAATATTAGGTTAGCATTCTGGTTAATCTGCATGCTGGTTAATGCGGTACCGGATAACAGAGCGTCTACTATACTAGTTTTAGCTATTGCGTATTCCCTTTTTTATATAAGCACTGAAGGAAAAGAAAAAATAATGCAAAAGAAAATTGTGTTTAGTTGCTGTGTTAGCGATTACTATTGTACACACCTTTTGTCAGGCCTGAAAATAAAATTCAAATCTTGCAAAGGTAAACTTTACAGCATTTTTGTGGAATGAGGAAGAAACTCAAATATGGAACAGAATGATTCACTGGTAGCTGTAGCATCTGTTTGTGTATTAAATACCTTATATGAGCCTTTAGACGGATGCTCAACTCTTGGGGTGTTCAGTTCTGTGGCAAAGACCCAGCCAAATGCATTAAGTTCACCATTGTTGTACAGAAGGAATACTGGAAACATTTCTTCACAGCTCATGTCGTCGGTAAGATTATACCAGTAGTGTACGCCTAAATAGTAAAACCCTCATTTCAGTATGTGTGGATTAGAAATAGACTACATACACCAAACATAAATACCGCCGTAAGAAGGTCAACTAGCTTCAACAAATAAGATAAAGGGCTGTCTCCATATCAAAGGCTGACTTGACCATCATCATTCCCCTTTGCGCTGCTTGGAGAGCATGGCTCAACGACTGAAGCTGGTCGCCTTGCAGAAAGCATGCATTACGCATCCTTCTTTTTCTTCTTCGTTCACTTTCAGACGTCTCCTTGTATATTTCTAAAGAAAGCAGTGGTTAGCTCGAAGCTACTTGCATCTCCATAGAGTTTTTCTAGGAATAGTACTGGTGACGGCCATATGATCTTTCTTTGATTGTCATATGTTGGGCATCTTTGAAGCAGATGTTCAGCAGTCATGTTATCAGTGCCAACAAACATTCACATGCGGCATTTTCAAAGGTAATTTATTTTACAGTATAAAGATATTAGCCGTAACGTTGTTCTATATTGTTTTGACAGGTATATCTGATAGAATTGATGTTGTCTGACCTCTTCTTGAGTTTTTCTTTCTACGTATGGCACTGTAACCCACTTACACCCGTGCAGTCCACTTTTCCGTTTTTCTTCAACTTCTCGTTCAATGAAGGTTTGAAATAATGGCTCTTTACATGTATAAAATTGTTCATTGTCCAAGTGTTTTTTTTTCTTTTCTCATTTCATTCCTCATTTTTCCTGACGTCTGTTATCGTTTGTTTTTATTTCCATGAAAGTAACCGTATTATTCTGAATATCCACGTCTCAGTCTTGCAGTTAAGTGTTCATTGTTCATGATTTTGTATTATAGCGAAAGTAGCCATTCTTATTTTGCACTTCACTTTAAAAAAAAGCTACATTTCCTTTTGCAATCTAGACAGACATCAAATCAACCGAAAGACCATAATATTACCTGAAAGCCTTACCAATGAGCCAAAAAAGTCTAAATAAAAGCTTTCCACTAAACTAAATGTGAGGAAAAAAAATAATTAAGCCAATCTCTTTATAAATGATAGATATAGATGACGTAGAGGTTCACACAAAAAAAAAAGAAAAAAAAAGTGCAGCTACTATTTGTTTGTCCTTCTAAAGCTAAATATTTTTGTGCTGATTAACTTCTCCTTCTTTGTATTCTATAATTATTCTGAGCAATAATTCCTGTTTGCTTCTTCTGGCTACTTACCCATTGTTTTGAAACATTTTCCTTCCGTCCACTGAGTACCTGCCAAATCGGTCTGTAGTCGAGGTATCAGAATACTCCTTTCTGGTGATGTACTGTTCTGAATGTACAGATTAGAACCAATACCTTCTACCTCAACATCGCTTGCTGAACGTCCGATGGTACAAATCTTGGCTGCAGGAAGTGATAATCATTTGTAAGGAAGTAGTGCAGACAGGAAACCGGAGACAAACTTATGGAAAGATTCTATTTAATGCTAGCATATTGTTGTTGAATTCTGGGGGTTTTATGATTGTGTTTTATATTCTCCTTTTATTTTACTTTCTATGAAAATCATCTGCCTTTTTTATATGTTAACAAGCACGGGCTTATTGTTGCCTGCATTTATATTAAAGCTGGAAGAAATTAATGCTACCTTAATTTATTTTGCTGTTGACATTGTGATTTATTGCTGATTTCTCAGCTCTTCTGCATTTAGGTTTGTCCAGTAATGTGACTTATGCTCATTTCTCAAATGTAATTATTTCGTATTCTTTAGTAATGTGACTATTACCAGTTTCTTAAAACAAAAAAAGGATCCCGCTACACGCCCATTGAAGCATATCGGGAATATGGTGTTAGACCCATTTTTCTTGACTATCGGCACACTAGGGGTGATGTGGTCAGCATCACGCCGGTCGTCTTATCCTTCCCAGAGTTGCTCTGGTACCCAATTTTTGAGGCTGGGTCGGCCCCGGAGCCGTTTGCGGTCTAAAAAATCCCAGCCAGTTTCTTAACTGTACTATATTTAGTTTTCTCCAGGGTTTGTCTTCTTCTTCTTTGATCCTTTGCTGCCGACTGTCAAAGTAGTCAGTGGCCATCACGCCTGGAGGCGTCTTGTAGGGCAGCACAAGACTGCTTCCAGTTTGCTCGGTTGGAGGCCATCCTTTGTGCATTGCCCCAGCTCTGGTTCATTCTTTGCATCTCCACCTCCACAGTTCTCCGCCAAGTTGTTTTTGGTCGGCCTCTCTTTCGCTTTCCTTCAGGGATCTATATCATAGCTGTTCTTATGATGGCATCGGGGTTTTTTCTGAGGACGTGGCCAATCCAACTCCATCGTCTATTGCGTCTCAGATCTAATGTATTTCTCATTGTCCAGTAATTTGACTATATTCCTTCATTCGTAGCTTTACTGTATTTAATTGCTATGTTTCAGTACTGGAGGATGGTCATTGCTGGAAATGTATGAGAAGCTTGTGCTTCTTTACGTAGATTGTTTCAATTCCTTTCTTACCACTACGCTTAAATGACGCAAGTAATCAGCGATTTTCACAAAATAGTACGGATGTGGTAGTGAGTTATGGACAATTGTTAGTCAAGCAGGACAATTCTTGGAGGCTACAGAAATTTGATTTTAAAAGACAAAAACGAATGTAAAGAGTACAATGGACAAAAAAGCAAGAGCGATGAGAATGCTGAAAGAAGCCAGTGTGCGATGGAGGATTATTGACAGTATTAGAAATAACCATTGAACTTTCTTTGGACATGTTATAAGAAAACGATAGCTAAAATATATTGCTACAACGGGAAAGATTGAAGTCAAAAGAGGACGTCAGGGAGAGAGAATATTCTGGACAGTTTGACAACGTGGATTGGATAACAGGCAATAACAGAATCGATAAACAACACTGGGATACATTATCATATATGCACCTATATCAGCTGGAAAGGTACTTCAAGAAGATGAAATAGTAGATTTAATAGTTATACCTTGTGAGTATATATGTAATTACTTACATCGGCCAAACAAGCACACGACGTGGGGGCCGATTCTGCAGCCACCTCTACGACATCTCTCGGTTTGGATCCACACATGTAGCTATCTTCTTTAATGGCCCTAACCACCATGGTGCCACTGAAATCCAGGTGACAGCTTTCAGATCCTGTTCCTCAGACGCCAACAGTTGGTTCTGCCTTGAACACCGCCTCATCCATTTTATGGGTTGCCTTGGGAGCCGCGCTGGTGTAATGGCTACAACGTTGTACTGGCGACCAGGTTTTCATGGTTCAAACCCGGGCGTCAGCGTTTGAAGAAATGTTTACGACCGGAAATTTGACTGAATAACCTGAACGGCTCCTGCACATAAATCCCGTATGGATAGGAAGGGGCGAACCTCCTGACCGGGTTGGAAGGAAAGTTCACTGACCCCCCCAGCCTCGCAATGACATGTCATTGGGCCAAAAGAGCTGGAAAGCTCGAGTGCCACTGGTTAGAGAAAAAAAAATATGGGTTGCCTTAAACCCCGTGGTTTGAGTACCCAGCATTCTTTTGTCTGGGGATACCTTTTCTATCTAGTCCCAATTCAATTATGATTTCGATCACCTTTGATTTCCCTCTAGTATTTATCTATTTTACATACACACACAAACATATATATATATATATATATATATATATATATATATATATATATTATATATATATATATATATATATATATATATATATATATATATATATATTATATATATATATATATATATATATATATATATATATAAAGACTGTTACGTGCAGTCTTTGATATCTTACAATATTATACATTGGTATACTTGTTATGTTCGCAAATATTTTGTAAACAAAATAGATACTTTTTAGTGCTTAAGGAAAAGTCATTATTGAGTTACTTCCCTTGAAAGTTGTGTCGTCTCTTTCGATCGAACTCCGCGGATGAATCCAGTTTTACTGCGATTTATTCTTTGTTTGGGTAGTAATAGATTGTTCTTGCTTCAGAATATCTATGGCCTGAATTTATGTGTATTGTTTGTCTGAGTAGGACGAGTCTGTCTTATATCTGTATATCTTTACATATCTAAGTCGAACTATATGTTCTTTTGTCTCTAGAGAGGTCAAAGGCTGTTCGGCGGATGTGTCGCTAGAGAGGTGTGTTTTGGCTTCGCCCTGATGATGGGCTGTGATTTTTTCTATGTCGGCTTGTCGCCGGAAAAAGTGATCTCAGTATTTGTGGGGAAAGTGATAGTCGTCTAGACCTATCGTGTATGCTTTACCCCAGTGTTTATTCTTATTGCCAAGGAATGGCAGAATCATATTTCTGATACCAAGGTAACAAAAGACACTCTTTTAAACTCTCGTACGAAGCCACCGTTTTTCGATAGGTACGATTTGTACGTCTGAGAGGATACATTTAACTAGATGAAAAACGACTCTGATTCCTAGCAGCACTATATCCTGTAGAATGCAGTCAATTGTTCATGATAAAATCTACAGAGCAATGAAATGTTTAATGAATGACTAACTCTAAGACAGATTCATTATCTGTATCCAAACGTGAGTGACAGCTCACGAGAGAAGCCATCTTGTAACCAAACATGTAGTGACTTTCAAGAAGAGAAAAGGGATGCCCGTATTATCGCTTGATTAGTCCAGAGATCACTGCTACACATGAGAACCCATTGCTAGCGGTTCAATATTATTATATGGAAAAATCTGTGCTGGACATTATGTTAAGGAATCTTCGCTAGACGAGGTTAGGTCTAGAAGCCATCTTGGATATTGTTTATAATCTGACGTGCTTTGTCAGTAAACTCAGATGATATATATATATGGGCAATACTGAGTGCTTGGCTACTGACAGTCAATTATACTATTATTCTACATGAGTGCCCATGTAACATTGCAAGACCATTTATCCACTGTACCATGATGTATTATGCCAACCTGTGATTTGTCACTATCTGTGCTGTCGAGTGTGTACGTCCAATTAAACTGTAGTAAAGGTACACAGTCGTTGATGTCTGCTTCCATCCACCTTGCGAGGACATATCGGCATTTGTTACAACTGTCTTCCACCAGTGTTATCATTTGGTGGACCAGCTTTCTGGGTTTGACCTCGCAGAAGTTCAGAAGTCAACAGACTACCGATACCAGACCGTTTCCTGTGGCTGATACGACACACTTCCAGTATTGGTTTGCTCTTTGTCAACACTTCGTCACGTGACCTGTCAAGTGAATGCAGTATGTAGGTCAGCGTTGTTGACATTTTTACATTAGACATTACAGAGTTTCACAGAACAGTTGGATCAATTCTTGTCAATATTAACAGGAAGACAGTATTATTGAACTAAGAAGTCCTATTTTCATCGATGGATCTTCTTGTTTTCTATATATGAACTTTAATATTTAAGGCCAGAATGTTTAATTGAATAAAGTGGCAGTTTGTTTATTTTCATAAGAATAACTTTGCCATTACTGTAAAACTGAGCCTATTTTGCAACACATACTATCATACACATAATTTATATATTTATGTTTACATGTTATTTGTTTGTATAGTATGTTAGTTTCTATGTCAGCGGGTTATGTTTAGGTTGGGCGGAGTCCTCACAACAGAATATCCCACGTCATAGAGGGTCCGTTGTGGGCGTTTTCTATAGGTGCGATTTTCTTGATTGAAAATTTGCTGCGACAACTGTTGCTTTTGTGTTAGCTGTGAAGACTGTAATTATTGTTATTTTTGTAATATTTCTTTGTTCTTTAGTTTTGTTTTGAGTTGTTTGTAATTTGTTGGTCTACCCTTTTCTATCTTTCAGTTCTATTCACAATTTATATTCATATACTGTGACGTCATTTGTGTTGTTATCCCTTGCAGATTCAGTGATTATTTTCATTGATTTCCCTATTTGATTTATTTTGATTTCTGCAAACGTTTTCGTATTGTCAGTCCTATTTGTACTTTATGTATTCTGTTGGTTGACATATGTTTTATATAGGTATATTTCATAAGACACTATTGCCTGTGCACTGCACTTGGATTATGGTATAAACCAGTACTTGATTATTATTACTGTTATACAAGACCTTATTAAGGCTTGTGACCCACAGATATTGGGATAGTGTACTGATTAATCAAGTCATTAAGAACTTGTGGTATTATTATTGGTTCAAGTGATTAGTATTATTGTTAGACATCATGTCTACATTAGAATACTTCATTACACAAGGGAAATCCCTTGATAAGACTGGTCAACAATTAGAAGAATGGGTAGTTGCTCAATATGACAAAGCATTAGCTGCAGAAGAGAAAAAAGCTGCTGCAGAAGAGAGAAAAGCTCTGGCTGAAGAGAAAAGATTAGAAAGAGAAGCTGAGGCTGCTGCTGAACAAAAGAAATTGCAGATGCAGGTGGAGCAAAGGAGATTTGAAGCTGAACAAAAAAAAATTAGAAAGAGAAGCTGCTGCTGAACAAAAAAGATTAGACAGTGATGCTGAACAAAAAAGATTAGACAGGGAAGCTGAACAAAAAAGATTAGACAGAGAAGCTGAAGAAAAAAAAGCAATAAGAGAACATGAATTTGAGTTAGAGAAATTGAGATTGACAAGTATGAGTAATGTTAATCAGGCATCTAGTGGTAATGGTAAACCTTCTACTTACAAGGTTAAGGTTCCACCGTTCAATCAGTCCAGTGACGATATTACATTCTGGCTGGATAGATTTGAACGTTCTTGTCGTACACATAATGTGGATAAATCACAATACGCTAATCAATTAGCAGAAAACTTGAAAGGTGAATCTTTGACTAGATTATGCCTTGTAGGAGAAGCAGATAAGGATAATTATGATGTCATTAGGGCGGCTTTGATAAAAAAATACCAGCTAAGTGAGGAAGGCTATCGCCTTTTGTTTAAGACGATGGTGCCTGAGACAGGTGTAGAATTCTCAGAATTCACTGCAAAGGCACGTCTCACAGTTGATCGTTGGATTGAGCTTTCCAAAACAGAAAAAACGTATGAAGGACTTATGGATTTGTTGCTCAGAGATAAGATTATGTCATGTGTTAACAGACCATTCCTTGAATTTATACATGAGCGTAAACCCAAATCTCTAAAAGAAATGGAAGAATGTTGTTCCCAATATGTCACTGCACACCCCGACGTGACTTTTGGCAACACTAAGATTAAGGAGAGTATGCCAGTTGCTTCAGCAACACCATACAATCCCAATTATTCACACAGATTTCAGGGACCTCAAAACAGATTTGATAAAAAAGGTAACCATAATAGTTATCAAAACCAAGGTAACCAATCATTTCAGGGTTCTTCTTCAAAGAACTGGAGACGAGCTGATAGCTCTCGACACAGGGGTGGTCATAATTATAGGAATTTCCGTAGAGGAAGTAATTATAGAAACTATCCGGGTTATCCGTCTTGGAGTCAACAAGATCATAATTACAGAGATACTCATTATAATGAATATGATAATGGTAACCAAGGGAACTATGACTCAAACCCAAATAGGGGTTACAATAGAGGTAACAATAACTACAGAGGTGATAATAACCGAGGTAGATCTCAAAACAAAAGACATAAACCACATTTTCAGGCAAACTCTGCACAACAAGAGTCCCATGAAGCCTATAAACAGAGTAAAGATAATAATGATGCTAGTAATATGGCATGTGCCGCTTTTGATTTTGGGAGAGCATCTCAGTGCCCCCAATGCAAAACATTATTTGAGCCAACCACAGTGTCTACTTTAAGCTGTGGCCATCCTCTTCCTGCTCTTCCGGCATCAGTCGCGCATGATGGAAGAGGTTCTCTTGTCTTACATAAGGGTTTAGTGAATAACAATCCAGTCTCTGTGCTATTTGATTCTGGATGCACCACAATTGGTGTTAGGCAGTCACTCGTAGATCCTTCCCGTGCCACTGGACAAGTAGTCAAATGTGTGACATTTGGCGGCACATTAGAGAAATACTCTACTGCTATCATTAGGATTGCTACTCCTTTCTTTACAGGAGATGTACACGCATGTCTTCTTCCGAATCCGATCGCTGACCTCATCATCGGTCGCATTCATGGAGTCAAAGAATGCACTCCGCAACAAATTTCCGCGTGGGAAAGGCAAAACATGCAGATTGCTAACGCTGTAGTCACTAGAGCTCAGGCTCTTAATATGCCTAAAACTTCATCTACTGAAGATAATGAAGTGCATAACCAAGATGATCCCTTGGTAATTTCTCGTGACTCGTTTATAAAACAGCAAGAAGATGATCCCACTCTGAAGAAATTCTTCATTCTTGCAACTAAAGGTGATCCAAATAAAGACACAAGTCGTAAATCGTGGATTACAAAGAAGAATGGCGTACTTGTACGTATGGTTCAAGACTCCATTACGTCAAGTCATTCTCAAATCCTGGTTCCCAAGAATTTGAGAGTTAAAATTTTGCAGCACGCTCACGACTCTCAGTGTGCTGGACACATGGGTTTTTCCCGTACTAAGTCAAGAGTCCTTGCGGCTTTCTTTTGGCCATTGGTAAACAAGGACATACGGATTTATTGTCGATCTTGTAAAGTATGTCAGGAAGTTAAATCCAAAGGTCCACGGCATGCTGCACCCATTCAGGCGGCGGACATTCCTATTCGGCCGTTCCAAAAAATGGCCATAGACATTATTGGTCCATTTAAGATCAAGTCTGCCAGAGGACATCAGTTTATCTTGACGTGTGTTGATATGTGCACACGTTGGCCAGAGGCTATTCCTCTGAAGAGCATTACTACTGCTGATATTGCAGATGCTCTTTGGCTTATATTTTCTCGTCTGGGGTTCCCCGGAGAGATATTGTCAGACCATGGCACCCAACTAATATCAGATACCATGTCTCAAGTAATGTCTACTCTGCAGATAGATAGATCTTTAAGTAGTATCTACCATCCAATGTCTAATGGTATGGTCGAACGCCTTAATAGAACACTTAAAAACTTACTAGGGAAGATAACTGAGGATCATCCTCAAGACTGGGACAGAGTTTTACCTGCGGCCCTCTTCGCTTACAGAGAGGTACCCAATGAACATACAGGATTTTCTCCCTTTGAACTCGTCTTTGGCGCGCGTCCGCGTGGCCCTATGTCGTTGCTTCACGATCTCATAACATCTGACAATATTGACGATGACACAAAGTCATCCTACGAATATGTCATCGCGTTGAGACAAAAAATTATCGAAGCATGCAAATTAGCAACTTCTTCTTCTGAATTTGCGAAACAGAAGGCAAGGCAATTTGCCAATAAGAAGAGATGCTTACGACAACTTTGTCCTGGTGACAAAGCATTTGTATTACTACCTTGTAGGGAAAACAGACTACTTATTTCTTGGAAAGGTCCGTACGATATAATATCGAAAATTTCCGATGTCGACTATATTGTCGATATTGATGGGAAGCATAAAACCTTCCACATCAATATGCTTACGGAATTCCATGAACGTCCGGATTATTTGCAACCCATTTTCCAAGCAACGGACAATTCTCCAGTACAACATGGTCATTACTCATCACTGTCCGTGATACAGGACGAGGAAACAAGTTTTTCAGATGTAAATCTTCCTCTTCCAATGATCCCACTTCATTCTAGTGAATCATGGAAGAACGTTACTGTCTCTCCTGATTTGTCTCTAGGAGGACAGCGACAAGTTTCAACTATGTTGCAAACATTTCAGGATGTACTCACTGACATCCCTGGACAAACGAATGTCATTGAACATGACATTGTTCTAACTGACCATACTCCTATTAGGGTTAGACCTTATCCTATACCTATACATTTTCAAGCACAGGTCGAGAAAGAGTTGGATGAGATGATAGATTTGAAAATAATCGAACCATCCACCTCTGCATATTCTTCGCCGATGGTTATTGTTCGTAAAAAAGACAATAACATACGTCTTTGCGTTGACTATCGAAAATTGAATCAAGTAACGAAGTTCGATGCCGAACCTATGCCTTTACTGGAAGAGCTACTTACTCGACTCTCCAAATCTCATTTTTTCACTAAACTTGATTTGTCTAAAGGATATTGGCAAGTTCCTTTATCTGAACGCGCCAAACCTCTCACGGCTTTTTCAACACCTAGAGGTTTGTTCCAATGGAATTTTATGCCTTTCGGTCTTATGAACGCACCAGCTACATTCGTACGCATGATGCGCCGAATCCTATCTTATCGGTCAGATGTCATTGCATATCTAGACGACATCTGTCTTTTCAGCGATACTTGGGAAGATCACTATTCAGGGTTAGATGAATTGCTGTCTACTTTGCGTGAGCACAACCTGACAGCGAAACCCTCTAAAGCCTATATTGGTTTTAGCGAAATTTCTTTCCTAGGCCACCGAGTTGGTCATGGTTTCCTAAAGACAGAGGACCATAATACTAGTAAGATACTTAACATCTCGATCCCTAAGACTAAAAAAACAGGTGAGAAGTCTGTTAGGTCTTATTCAATTTTATGGCAGATTCATTCAGAATCTATCCTCTATCATGGCACCTCTTTCAACACTTCTAAAGAAAGGTTCGCCTAATATGGTCCACTGGTCTCAGGAATGCCAATGCTCTCTGGATAAGATTAAAACATTGTTTTCAACACCACCTATTTTAGTGCTACCTACTAAAGATAAGACATTCGTTCTTCGTAGTGACGCTTCATCCACTGGGATTGGAGCGGCACTAATGCAAGAGTACTCTGGAACTCTGCATCCTGTAATGTATATTTCCAGAAAACTTAATGCGGCAGAAAGGAATTATTCGGTTTTAGACCGTGAGCTATTAGCTATGGTTTGGTCGATCCTCAAACTACAGAGATTCCTTCTAGGCGCACATTTCATAGTAGAAACCGACCAAAAAGCTCTTACTGCTATACAGAGTAAGAATTTGAAGAGCTCGAGGTCTACTCGATATGCAATTGCTCTTCAACCTTTTCATTTCTCTGTGCGAGCTATTCGTGGATCAGATAATGTGATGGCAGACATTCTGTCAAGATGCCCACATGATTCCACATAACTATTAGGGCTTAGACTTCTTGATATGTCTAGTTCTATAGTAGTTCCTTTTCTATATCATGATAGATACACATTTGTAATTTAATAATATAATGATTGTATCACTACATAGCGGTTCATTGATGTTTATTCACCGCTGTGCTTTGATGATTTTTCTTCATAAATCATAAATGTAAGATATCTAATACGAAATTATGGTATGAATTTTTTAGGCATCGTGTAATTGCCGGAATTGTATTATACTTTGATGACACCTTCCTGGAAAAATATACTTGTAGAGAAATAATTTCTCTCAGTTGATGAGACACATTCTCACCAGTCGCTCCATAAGTCGACTTAGCCTCATATTAGGCGTTATATTTATTCCTGATATTTTCATCTGCGCATTATTCATGCGTTGTGAGCCTATTGTTCGTTGCTCCTAGATGTATTTCAAAAAAAAAAAAATGTTCCATTTTTTTTTCCCGGGAGGTGTGGTAAGACTGTTACGTGCAGTCTTTGATATCTTACAATATTATACATTGGTATACTTGTTATGTTCGCAAATATTTTGTAAACAAAATAGATACTTTTTAGTGCTTAAGGAAAAGTCATTATTGAGTTACTTCCCTTGAAAGTTGTGTCGTCTCTTTCGATCGAACTCCGCGGATGAATCCAGTTTTACTGCGATTTATTCTTTGTTTGGGTAGTAATAGATTGTTCTTGCTTCAGAATATCTATGGCCTGAATTTATGTGTATTGTTTGTCTGAGTAGGACGAGTCTGTCTTATATCTGTATATCTTTACATATCTAAGTCGAACTATATGTTCTTTTGTCTCTAGAGAGGTCAAAGGCTGTTCGGCGGATGTGTCGCTAGAGAGGTGTGTTTTGGCTTCGCCCTGATGATGGGCTGTGATTTTTCTATGTCGGCTTGTCGCCGGAAAAAGTGATCTCAGTATTTGTGGGGAAAGTGATAGTCGTCTAGACCTATCGTGTATGCTTTACCCCAGTGTTTATTCTTATTGCCAAGGAATGGCAGAATCATATTTCCGATACCAAGGTAACAAAAGACACTCTTTTGAACTCTCGTACGAAGCCACCGTTTTTCGATAGGTACGATTTGTACGTCTGAGAGGATACATTTAACTAGATGAAAAACGACTCTGATTCCTAGCAGCACTATATCCTGTAGAATGCAGTCAATTGTTCATGATAAAATCTACAGAGCAATGAAATGTTTAATGAATGACTAACTCTAAGACAGATTCATTATCTGTATCCAAACGTGAGTGACAGCTCACGAGAGAAGCCATCTTGTAACCAAACATGTAGTGACTTTCAAGAAGAGAAAAGGGATGCCCGTATTATCGCTTGATTAGTCCAGAGATCACTGCTACACATGAGAACCCATTGCTAGCGGTTCAATATTATTATATGGAAAAATCTGTGCTGGACATTATGTTAAGGAATCTTCGCTAGACGAGGTTAGGTCTAGAAGCCATCTTGGATATTGTTTATAATCTGACGTGCTTTGTCAGTAAACTCAGATGATATATATATATATGGGCAATACTGAGTGCTTGGCTACTGACAGTCCATTATACTATTATTCTACATGAGTGCCCATGTAACATTGCAAGACCATTTATCCACTGTACCATGATGTATTATGCCAACCTGTGATTTGTCACTATCTGTGCTGTCGAGTGTGTACGTCCAATTAAACTGTAGTAAAGGAACACAGTCGTTGGTGTCGATGACTTCCAGCCATACATGAGTGTGAGAAAAGAACATTTGTCAACACCACGAACTCTTCTTATCATTCGCATATTATATACTCAATCTATGTCTACACACCACTGCGTAGGTCAAGTTGACATTCCATACTCAAACCACGAGCAACACAGCAACACAGTATTTAACTCTGGTGATGTTCGAGTGAGCTTCAGATCTTTCAGCATGTCTCTTGCTCAGGGCAAGGGTCTTGTATTAAGAGTTTATCAACTGATGATGATGACGTCTGTCTTCCAAAAAGAGACATTATCAACTGGTGGACATCATTAATTGAAAAAAGGAGTTGTTATCATATATATATCATCATCATCATCAATTCAACCCGTAACCCATTGTAGTGAAATTGACAGAGATACAACGGTAAAATACCTCCAAAGATAACATGTAAGGATAAAAACATAATGCGTAGGCTGCGAATAGTACATGATCGCCTAGACCGCGGGTCATCATCCTCCATAATAATTGACTTGCTAGACAGGAGGGGAACGGCGGATCAAAAAGGAAAAAAATATGACAGGAAAGATTGCGTGAGACTGGAAAGGCTAAGGAGACGCAATTGGGGGGGATGGAGGAAAGTAAAAATTTACGTCCCCAAATTGACACGAAGTACGGAATGGACGCTTTTGCGATACCAAGCCCTTGATTTGAATTCAGCGGCTAAACGCAGCACAAACATTAACTATCCTCCCAAGTAGATGACTACTAGAACATTTTAATAAAACTAACTAGTATAGTACATATATATGTACACTATTGCATTTATGATATAATATTCCATGCATTTCTTTCATAATCTCTAAATCCTTTTAAGTTCTGGTCAATCTAAAAAATTGATCCAGAACAAAATAAATGTAATATAATTCTATCAAAAAATTTTACACACGTGAGTTAGTTCAGTGTATTTTAACATTTATTAATATTATTAGTCTTGTTAAATATCTGTGGGTATATCTATAACCTATTACACCACACTACATATCATAACCCTAGACACTTTACGTAGCTACATTCATTAAAAAAAAAAAAAAAAAAATAGTGTGAGGTCGTAGTGGTAGCAAGAAAGGCCTTCTGACAATTCACAACTACATCTTATCTCAGGAGCCTTCACAGCTGGCCTCATACAATTACATTTAGTAATATCACCATCATACAATACCATCAAACACCACTACATATATTGGGGTCTTGTCCAGGGATAATTAGCCCAACAGTAATATTAGGATCTCCTGGTGGGAGAAATAAAAGTAGGGAAATAAACTGTAAAATTCCCTTTAACATTAAAAGTGTCCCTACAGATAAAAGTTGGTGAATCTTCACAGCCAGTAATAATTAATTAGTTAACTGGTTAGTTAGAATTAGTTAGACTATAGTCATATAGTAATTAGAAGTACTTAGTGTATTTACTGGTTAGAGATTTAGCTTGTATATTATTATATTGTCTAAAAAGTATGGCGGAGTTGGCAAAATTTAGATCAGCTGCTGTGCTCACCGCGAAGGAGATGGGAATGGATGGTCAAATTTTAATTCAATATGTAACGGCTGAATGTGATAAATATATTGAACGGGAAGAAAGGAGATTAGAAAAAGAGGCTGAAAGAAAATTAGAGGCTGAAAGGTTAGCTGAAGAGAAGAGGTTACAAATTGAGGCTGATAGAGACATTAAGAGGCTGCAGATTGAGGCAGAAGAAAAACGACAGCAAAGGGAGGCAGAAGAAAAAAAGGCCGAAAGGGAAGCAGAAGATAGAAGGTTGCAAAGGGAGCACGAATTACGACTAAGGGAGCTGGAATTACAAGGCCCGGCCCCGGAAAATGGTGCCAGCCCTTTTGCCTCGGATGCTACGCCCAGTCTGGGAGCCTCAAACTCAGCTATGGGGTTTCATTTAGACCATTTTGTTGAAAAAGACGATGACATAGAGGGGTACCTAGGACGTTTTGAGTTATTAGCTACTACATATGGGTTAGAGAGAGAGAGGTGGAGTTTAAAGCTATCACAGGGATTGAGAGGTACTTCTTATGAAGTATTTGCCAAAATGAACAGGGAAGACCAAGACAATTATGACATGTTAAAGCAGGCTTTGTTATTAAGGTACGAGAAGAATGGTGAATTTTATCGTAAGAAATTTAGAAATGCCAAACTGTTGTCTGGGGAGACATACCACCAATTCTCTGCCAGACTAGAAACCTATTTGGAGAAATGGACGGCTCTGGGGAAGACCCAAGATCTTAAAGAAATGATCATGATTGAGCAATTGAGAGAGTCCATGGCTCCAGACATGAGAAAATTTCTCATGGAACAAGGTGCAGAGAAGTTGGGGGAAATTTTAAATGTTGCTGAGAGGTATCAGGCAGCCCAGGCAGAGGTAAGTGGTGCTAAGAAGAAGCACATAGACAATTTTAAAGCTCCACAGCAATTTAATAAATTTGATAATAGAGAGCAGGGAAATAAAGGTAGGACAAACTTTGAGCGGCCAAGAAATGACTATCGCGACAGAAACTCACAGTTCAATGACCAAAAGTTCAATGAAAGAAAACCGTTGAACCAAGGAAAAATATGGTGTAAATGGTGCAAGAAGGATAACCATAACACCGAATTTTGTAGAAGGAAACCTTCAAACATTGCTGCAATGAAGTCGGGGACGCAAAGATTAAAGGTTAATCCTAATGGACAACAGGAACCTTATCACCCCCCAGTTTGTGAGGATGTTATTTGTAATGGGGTCACCATAAGGTGCCTTTATGATACAGGTTTGGATTATGATTCAGTTGTGAAGTCTAGCCTAGTGGACCCAAGTCAGTATACCACAGAAACAGTGGAAATACAAGGGGCGACTAAGGACATACCACTCATGACACTTCCCATCGCAAGGATAACGGTGAAAACTCGCTATGTGGAAGGAGAAATCAGAGCAGCAGTGATAGATGAACCAATCTACCCTCTGATATTGGGGTGTAGATACGTCTTCTTGGGGAATCCCGAGAAACCGGTGATCATGGCGACAGTGCAGACCAGGTCACAGAAGAAGGAGGAAGAAGGTGAACCTATAAATGCTCATCCAGAGGAGATGAGGAATGCGCAGGCTGAGGATAGGACACTCAAGCCCTGTTTTAAAAAATTGCCCAAATGCCACACACCTCCGAGCAAGGGGGAATATTTCATGAAGAACAAACTCTTATACAGGAAGGCCGGAACTGGAACAAATGGTCACAACCAGCTGGTTCTTCCCACTTCATATAGAGATAAAGTGATGGAACTCGGGCATGCGATTCCCTTCAGTGGTCACATGGGATCAGCGCCACAGGACAGCGTATAGCTTGTCATTACTTCTGGCCAGGGATAACGGAGGATATAAAAAGATATGTCAAATCCTGCCCAGAATGTCAAAGGGTAGCTCCAAAGCACTGGACTGCTCCTGCAACTCTAGGGGAAATGCCCATAGTGGGAACACCTTTTGAGAGGGTTGCAGTGGATATTGTAGGACCTCTCACTCGGACCAAGAGGAGGAACAGTTACATCCTTACTCTGGTGGACACTTGCTCTATGTGGGGAGAGGCGGTAGCCCTGCCATCAATTGATTCAAAACATGTAGCAGAGGCACTACTTACAATATTTACCCGATTAGGATTCCCGCATCAAATCTTGACGGATAATGGTTCTCAGTTCAAGGGGAAACTAACGGAAGAAGTTTTTAAGCTATTTCAAGCCAGGCACTTTCATTGTAGTCCGTACCATCCACAAGGGAACGGCCAGGTAGAGAGGTTCAATGGGACTCTCATTTCTATCCTGAGAAAGCTGGCACACGAAAAACCGGATCTGTGGGATCAATTCCTGCCCGCCGCATTGTTTGCGTACCGGGAGGTACCACATAGTTCAACCGGGATGGCTCCCGCAACTCTGCTATTTGGGAGGCCAATAAAAGGTCCTTTAGAAGCTTTATTAAGGACCTGGACAGATGAGAAGGCGGAAGAGACTGTTACCTCATCGTATCAATATGTGAACGAACTGACCACTCGTTTGAAAGCTGGATGGAAACTGGCAAATGATAATTTGAAACAAGCCAGGAAGAAACATGCAGCATATTTTAATAGGAAGGCAAAGGACAGGGAACTGGCAGTCGGAGAGAAGGTGCTGCTTCTACTACCCGGAAGCCAGAATAAATTACAAATTGGTTGGCAAGGTCCATATACGGTTCTAGAGAAGGTGTCTAGAACAAACTATAAAATTGACAAAAAGGGGAAGGAGAAAGTTTATCATGTAAACCTGTTAAAGAAGTATCTGGACAGACCACTCCAGGAAAGCACCCCCTTATTGACCTTGGCTATTGCAACCCAGATGCAAAAAGAACCACTCACCTCACATGAATACCCATTACATCCTTGTGAAACAGCAGCACAGGTAAAAGTCAGTAAGCACCTGACTAAAAAACCAGAGGGAGAGAGTTCAACAGGTTCTGGAGGAACATACAGATGTATTAACAGATAAACCAGGCCATACAAATTTGTTACAGTATGACATGAAACTGGTAGACTCAAACCCAATCTGTATGAGAGCCTATTCTATTCCGTTCGCGAAGGAGAAGGCATTGAAGGAAGAAATAGAGTATTTGTTGAAGGAGGGGATTATTTCGCACAGTGAATCATCTTTTAGTTCTAGTGTCGTTTTGTTGAGGAAACCGTCTGGGGAACACAGACTGTGCATAGATTACAGGAAACTGAATGCTGTCACAGAAGGACAAGTGGATCCATTACCAGACACAAAACAGTTATTTGCCAGACTGAACAAGGCAAAATACTTTTCAAAAGGTGGATCTTAGTAAAGGCTATTACCAGATCCCAGTGAAGCCTGAAGTGAGACCTTATTTGGCTTTTAGCACTTCGGATGGACATTATGAATTCAATATGCTACCATTCGGACTGAAAAATGCTCCGAGTGTGTTTTCAAGGATGATGCGAAAATTGTTGGATCCCCTGAATAACCCATGTATCACGAATTTCATGGATGATATTCTCGTCGCCACAGAGACATTTGAAGAACACATTGAAGCTCTGGAGATGTTGTTTGATAGACTTCGGGAGGCGAACTTAACTGCTAGGCCAACAAAATGTTGTATTGGATGCAAAGAGTTGGAATTCTTGGGACACACTGTATATCAGGGTAATATGACCCCTGATCCTAAGAACTTGGAAAAACTGCAGAGAGCACCTAGGCCACAAACAAAAAAGGACGTGCGATCATTCGTGTCGTTATGCGGATTTTATCAGAAATACATCAAAAATTTTAACGCTATTTGTGCTCCTCTGACTGATCTGACTCGCACGGGACTTC
The DNA here is from genome assembly GCA_024509875.1 of Oreohelix idahoensis. Classification (NCBI taxonomy): domain Eukaryota; kingdom Metazoa; phylum Mollusca; class Gastropoda; order Stylommatophora; family Oreohelicidae; genus Oreohelix; species Oreohelix idahoensis. Next base: position 92,282 of record JAMPIV010009882.1, read on the forward strand.
CAGATAAAATTATTTGGACTGCACAATGTGAACTAGCGTTCCAAGAGTTAAAGGAAAAACTCACTAGCAAGCCTATTCTCAAACTGCCTGATTTGACACAGGACTTTGTCTTAAGAACCGATGCAAGTAATGTAGGACTCGGAGGGGCTTTGTTGCAAAGATCATCTTCACCTGATGGGGAACTTAAACCAGTCGCTTATGCAAGCCGCAAATTGAATAAGGCGGAACAAGGATACTCCACAAGCGAAAAAGAATGTTTAGCATTAATCTGGGCAATAAAGAAGTTTCAAATCTATCTGTATGGTAGGACTTTTGTGGTGGAGACGGACCATCAGCCTCTCGTATTCTTATCTCAGGCTAAGCATGAAAACGCAAGATTGCTGAGGTGGTCTTTATTGCTTCAACCTTATCAGTTCAGTATCCAATATATCCCAGGCAAATTGAATGTCGGTGCAGATTTCCTCAGTCGGCACCCCTGTGATCAAAATTAGAGTAGTGGCAGACGTGAGGAGTAATTTTACCTATGTGTATCGCTGGTTTTGGAACTTGCCATAGGCATGTTTTCAAGTGGGGAGATGTGTAGTGAAATTGACAGAGATACAACGGTAAAATACCTCCAAAGATAACATGTAAGGATAAAAACATAATGCGTAGGCTGCGAATAGTACATGATCGCCTAGACCGCGGGTCATCATCCTCCATAATAATTGACTTGCTAGACAGGAGGGGAACGGCGGATCAAAAAGGAAAAAAAATATGACTGGAAAGATTGCGTGAGACTAGAAAGGCTAAGGAGACGCAATTGGGGGGGATGGAGGAAAGTAAAAATTTACGTCCCCAAATTGACACGAAGTACGGAATGGACGCTTTTGCGATACCAAGCCCTTGATTTGAATTCAGCGGCTAAACGCAGATGTTGAAATATTACAAAAATTAAAAAGTAATTTTTTCTTAATATTAATGTTAGGAATATAAAAATTAGCTGGCCGGATGGCCCATTCTGAGCAGTGAACTAATATGTTCTTAATTTTACAAACGGATAGATAATATTGAAGATAATGACAAAAGACAGTGTTGTTCACATCATCGACAGACTGTATTGAATCTAAAAGTGTCGCTATTTGCACAAAAAAACACGACCTCGAGACGCAGGTGTTCAAATCTACTTAGTATGGAAGAGAAGGGATTTTGTGGTGGCTGTGTCTAAAAATAACTTTTAACGACAAAATTTTGGAGGGGAGAGAAAGGTTGGTTCAAAAATCAAGTACATTTTTGTAAAAAACACAAGTAGAGACGGACAGACTAACAGATAACCATCCATACTTGACTGAAGCATGACTGAAATGACTTTAGGGTAGGAAATTTGAATTTAAAATAAACCTAGGCAGTGATTGGCCACAGACAATCATATTATTAGCGCTCAGACGCGAAAGTGGGGCCATTCTTCAATAGTTGTTCAGTGATAGACACAGATTTTAAAGTGTGGTGATTTCCATATGAAAGAAAGTGAAAGAAGTTTAGGGACGCCATACTATAGCCAGCAGCTCAGCTGAGTTTTGCTAGCAATTCTGTGTTATTTATTCATAATCTGGTAAGATTGAAATTATTTCTTTGCATATTTTGAATATTGTTTAATGTTCGAGTGATTTGATACTGCCATATCGAAATCTAGCCTTACAAACAAGTAGGCATTTGCTCTAGACCCCCCGCCCTAGTCAGGGTCTAGGGACCAACAATGTACATAAACTCCAGCAAGGGTTAGGCAAGACAGATCAAGTGTTGAGAATAATGAAACATATTACCTATCCTCTTTTAGGGCAGAAAACTAATAAATATTTTTTCAGAATCTATAGTCTGGGAGGATCTATCTGATGTAAAACCACCATGGTAAATGTGCTGTTTGGTCAGAGAGATCTGACCTGTCTGTATGATGTGGTTGTTGTGTCAGTGTTGTGTCCAGACGTGGGTAGAGAATAGATTTTGACACATGGCCCATACTTTGATTGCAGAGCTGTGAGTTTCTGTTGTCAACAAAGCAGTGTCTATTCAGTTGGTGACTTTACTCGAGTGTATCTGTGCAGTACTTGTGACAGAGACCACCATTATTGCCCGCCAGCACGGAGAGGTGGGACCACCAGATTTCAGCACCAGAGCTACAACTACAAGATGAGTGAGCCTCTGGTCTGCTGGACATTCACCAACGCTTTGTAGTTACTAATACCCCCATAAAAATTCCCACCATTTTCTGGACACTGTGTAGTCAATATAGACAGGTGTGATGAGGCCACCCCAACAGCACAAACATTAACTATCCTCCCAAGTAGATGACTACTAGAACATTTTAATAAAACTAACTAGTATAGTACATATATATGTACACTATTGCATTTATGATATAATATTCCATGCATTTCTTTCATAATCTCTAAATCCTTTTAAGTTCTGGTCAATCTAAAAAATTGATCCAGAACAAAATAAATGTAATATAATTCTATCAAAAAATTTTACACACGTGAGTTAGTTCAGTGTATTTTAACATTTATTAATATTATTAGTCTTGTTAAATATCTGTGGGTATATCTATAACCTATTACACCACACTACATATCATAACCCTAGACACTTTACGTAGCTACATTCATTAAAAAAAAAAAAAAAATAGTGTGAGGTCGTAGTGGTAGCAAGAAAGGCCTTCTGACAATTCACAACTACATCTTATCTCAGGAGCCTTCACAGCTGGCCTCATACAGTTACATTTAGTAATATCACCATCATACAATACCATCAAACACCACTACACCCATCATGGGTCGTAGGGGTGCCATGGTGGAAGCATCAGAAGATAGGGTCCTCCACCGCTCTCTATCCTCAGCAATGCGTACAAGTATATAATATATATATATATATATATATATATATATATATATATATATATATATATATATATATATATATATATATATTTTTTTTTTTTAAATTAATTAATTTAAAAAAATTTTAATTTGTAATTTGTTTAAATTTAATTGTTATATGTATTTTATTTATTTATTTATTTTTAACTCTCTCCCTCCCTCTTCTCTCCTCATATTTATTTCCTTTTTTTAAAATTATATTATTTTTCCCTCACCAATTTTCTATTCATTGTTTTCATTATACCTTTTATTTATGCTTTGAATTTACTATCCACTTCCAGTTTCCGCTTCAGTGGCAGACATTTTAATTCCAACATGTGACACACATCATGGAGTATTTTCTCTTATTTTCAAAGTTTTATGTGTCCCACATAATTCTCACTTTCTTTCTCTTCTGTTTTGTGTTTGTCTGTCGCTGACGAAGGTCTTGTGGCCGCAACGTAGGGTTATTTCTTGTCCTCACTGGCTGTTCAATTTTTTCTCTATTGTGACTACCGATCCATTTCTTTCTCTCAGTGTCTGTTTTACATTACAGTATTTTCCTCTGAATTACACTAGTCAACAAATAATGTGACATGCTTGGCTCTGGGTTTAATTCTCTGGGGTGAACAACTAGTCTTTCTACTTTAGCATTATAAAAATTGTTGTTACATACTCAATTAATTGATATTTCAACATAAAATGATAGAAAAAATAAAAAATGTTTTTAAAAAACATTTTTCCGTCAAAGTCGCTGTTCAGCTCTCTTTGCTTGCTTCATGTAGTTTTAAAGTCCAACAGTAATCAGCAAACATTGAAGGGCTCCAATCGCCGTGATACCTTGTCTCCATACCAGCAATGTCCTGGTGAAATCGTTCACCATGCTCATCACTGACCGCTCCACAGTTTGACGTAAAGAAATCCAGATGAGAATCCAGAAAATGAATTTTCAAAGACATGTTGCAGCAAAGACTCTTATACTTCAGAAGGAGATTTTCTACAATTTTATTGTAATTATCACATCTGTTGTTTTCAAGAAAATTGTCCACCACTGACTTAAATGCTAGCCATGCTGTTTTTTCCTTGCCATGCAACACGCAAAGAAACTCGTCATCATGAAGAAGTTTTTGAATTTGCGGACCAACAAATACTCCCTCTCTTATTTTAGCTTCACTCAGTCTTGGAAATTTTCTGATGAGGTATTTGAAAGCCTCATCTGTTTTCTCCAATGCCTTGACAAAGTTTTTCATGAGACCCAGCTTAATGTGCAAGGGTGGCAACAAAATCTTGCTGGTGTCGAAAAGTGCTGGGTTCTCAACGTTGTTACTGCCAGGCTGCAATGACTGCCTGATTGGCCAATGTCTTCTGATGTAATGGTCACTTTGTGCACGGCTATCCAACTCACAGAGAAAGCAACAGTACTTGGTGTATCCACCCTGTTCTTCTTCTTCTTCTTCGATCCTTAACCACCGACCGTCAAAGCAGTCAGTGGCCATCATGCCTAGTGGCGTCTTGTAGGGCAACAACAAATTGATTCCACTTTGCACGGTCGGTGGCCATCCTTCGCACAGTGCCCCAACTCTGGTTCATTCTTTGCATCTCAGCCTCCACAGTCCTCCGCCAAGCTGTTTTTGGTCGGCCTCTCTTTCGCTTTCCTTCAGGGGTCCAAAGCATAGCTGTTCTTGTGATGGCATCTGGGTCTCTTCTGAGGACATGACCAACCCAGCTCCAGCGTCTGCCAGCTATGATGGTGTGCATGTCCTCTTGCTCGCTACGAGTAAGCAGATCTTGGTTGGTGATGGTATTCGGCCAAAAGATTCGGTGAATTTTTCTTAGGCATGTTGTGTGAAAAGAGGACAATTTTGACATTTCCCTCTCTGTGACTCTCCAGCACTCCGCACCATAGAGAAGCACAGAAAGCACGCAACTCTGATATAATCTTAATTTTGTGCTTGTGCTGTATTGGGAGGACTTCCAGATGTTATTTAGGCCAAAGAAGGCTGTTCTTGCCTTATTCATTCTGATGTTGATGTCTTTGCCTGTCCCACCGTCTGGTGTTACTATGCTTCCTAGGTATGTGAAGGTATCTGTCTGCACCAGCCGCTGACTCCCCACTGATATGGGCTCAGGGTTGCTCACATTGAGCGTCATGACCTCAGACTTCTTTAAATTGATGTCCAAGCCCACCCGCTGGCTAAATTCACTAAGTCCATCCGTTTTTTCCTGGATGTGCCGACGCGAATGCGCCAGCAGTGCAATGTCATCTGCATATTCCAGATCTTCCAATGTAGAAAATGTAGTCCATCTTATTCCTCTTGGACTGCCCTCTGTTGTCTGGTGCATCACCCAGTCTATGACTGTTAAAAATAGAGTGGTTGAATCCACCCTGTAGTCCAAGCAAAAGAGCGACCACTTTTAAGTCACCGCAAAGTGACCAATGATGATGATCGTTGTTTATACACTTCAAAAGCTGCTTAATGTTTTCATACGTTTCTTTCATATGAACTGCGTGACCAACTGGAATTGACGGTAACACATTATCATTATTCAACAAAACAGCATTAAGACTCGTCTTGGATGAATCAAGGAAAAGCCTCCACTCTTCCGGTATGTAATTGATTTTCAGGGCTGCCATTAAACCAGAAATGTTGTGACATGCAGAAAGGTCACCCTCTTTGAAAAAGAATGTAATAAGCGGCTTCTGGTGGTTCCTATACACAGACATTGTAACATCTTCTGCCAGGAGATTCCACTGTTGCAATCTGGAACCCAAAAGCTCCGCCTTGTTCTTCGGTAAATTCAGATCTCTTACATGATCATTCAGTTCACCTTGGGATATTAAGTGTGGTTTAGTGGATGTAGTTTGCTCAAAATCTGGGTCGCTTGAGGTTGATGGTTCAGGACCACCAATGTCCTCTTCTTCATCAGTGGAAGCAGCTGAAAATGATTCTGGCACTTTGGGAACTGGTAGGTCTTCGCCATGTGGTACCGGACGTATTGCAGAGGGGATGTTTGGATATTCCAGAGTCCATTTTTTCTTCTTTGATATGCCTTTCCCAATTGGAGGGACCATGCAAAAGTAACAGTTGTTGAGATGATCAGTGGGCTCTCTCCAAATCATTGGGACTGCAAAAGGCATAGCCTGCCTTTTTCCAGTCAACCGCAGTTTAAGATGTGCTGCACATGTATTGCAGCATATGTGTGGCGCCCAGCTCTTATCTTGATCTCCTATTCTGCAGCCAAAATACAAACTGTACGCCTTCTTAATCACTTTAGTTATATTTCGTTTTTGTGATACAAATGTCACCTCACCACATATATAACAGAAATTATTAGTACTGTTCACACGTCTGATAAGGGTGGAATTAGGATGCCGTCAAATTACCACCTCTATCGACACCAGGTATTACAATGCAAGATGTGGGTGTCTTATCTGGTTTAGATTGTTGCGGTGTGTGTGTTGCAGTAGAACAGTTCAGGGTACACCACAGGCAACATGACGTGTAGAGTCATAAAAATGGTAACTTCGCTTTAGGTTTATACCATTTATTGCACGCCACAAAACAGTCATGATACTTATGTTATCATCAGCATAGTATAACAAATGCAGCATTCAAACTCATGTTAACTGACAGTCATGTAGGAGTCAATACTCAATAGTTGTATGGAAAACAAATATCATAGCGAAGCTTGATAAATAATACATATAACTTCTGCAACCGTGGTCCGCTGCAGATCCTTAATGTTCATAGACAATAATAATTATTATTCCTTCCTGATGCTAGCAGATCAGATGTATACAATACGTCCGTTTACTGTCTGCACGTGAGTAGCATACATGGATTACAGGTCAGCTCGACCTTTATAACCTTCCTAAGTCTAACCATCTGACTTGGACGTGATCTCTGATATAACTAATCCTGGAACACAGACAATAGTCTTGTTGGTCTAGAGCGACCCATAGATATATAACTAGTTCAGGTATAAAGATACCGATGACTTAATCCTAGTCAAAGTACCTCTCCATTTTGAATCACACAGGCGAGCAAAAAGGCGACAAAATGACGAACCTCTAGATGATAGCCTAAAGTTCGATACAAGAGGAATTACCTTATTTCGGAAAATCAACCATGAACATATGCCTCCAGGCAGGCTTGAATAATACGGGGAAATAGTCTAGTTAGCTAACTAACTCACAAAGACAATGTATTTCCCTCAGAGAATCACAAGACGCAGTCGCGTCCGCTCGCTAATCAGTCCATTTCTCAACTCCCCGACCTGGGCGGAACAACAAACGACAACCCAGTCGAGACATGCGCAGAGTGACAATCTCTGAGTCGCTGTTCACAATAAGACGATTCTAAGAACATTCGAGATAAAAGTCTTACACAGTCGCGCCTTTTATGGACATGAACAGAAGCGTTAAGAAAGGTTTCAAACATCTACAACAGTTGACTGATACTACCAAATAAGGAGATATGGTCACGCTTCGTTCAAGACATTATAGACCGAACGTGTCTCTATACAAGAGGAGGTAAACTCATAAAAAATAGCAGTATCGATATATCGGGTTCTGTCCCTTTGACCATAAAATATATATAACATGCATTTCAGTCAAATAATGATCATACATACGAAAAACGATCATACAAAGACTTTGGAAAAAAGTAATTATTTGTGCGTAACATTACCGCACCCTCCCGGGAAAAAAAAAATGAAACATTTTTTTTTTTTTAAAATCCTGGAGCCGGAAAAATCTAGGCTCCTAACGCACGTATGATGCGCGGATATACCTAACAAAATAGCTCAACACTTGGAGCAAAACTGAGATCATATCCCAGGTCCTTAGAGAAAAATTTATCTAAGTATACGCGTATATATCCCAGGAAGGTGCCACCAACACAAACCACAATGCTGGCAACATCATAATAAAAGTCAAATTATTCTCATACCAATATATGAAATCAAATATATTATTATGATATCATACAATGTGTTGCAAATAGCGGTGTAATATATTAATATACCGCACTATTTTATTACATTATGTAATGCATCAGTAACTAATAAGTAATACATGTGTTGATCTTCGTTGACATAAAACATTCAATAGAAGAAGATGTGGACATCATCCGCTCCCAATCTAGGACAGGACTTGATATACTCAAAGTTCCACAATGGACACAATCTCGCATCTTCAATGATGTGCTGCGAAAATATCAATAACACAAATCTTAAAGACAACTGGTAAATCTCTCAATACAATCCTGAAAATAATTTATTTAAATGTGGCCGAGTGATCTTTTGGCCCGTATATCACTAACTAAGCCTTCTTAGATAATTACATGGTACAATGTTATAAATTCCCCCTCAAAAAAGTGAGAAAAAAAAATCTACTAACATGTCATTATAACATTGGACTGTATATCAGGAAATATATATATGACAGAAGAATCATGTGGAATCGTGTGGGCATCTGGACAGAATGTCCGCCATTACATTATCCGAACCACGGATAGCTCGAACCGAGAAATGAAATGGTTGAAGAGCTATGGCATAACGAGTGGACCTCGAGCTCTTCAAGTTTTTGCTCTGAATAGCAGTAAGCGCTTTCTGGTCGGTTTCCACAATGAAATGTGCGCCTAGAAGAAATCTTTGTAACTTCAGAATAGACCATACCATAGCCAATAACTCACGGTCTAAAACCGAGTAATTCTTTTCTGCAGCATTTAATTTCCTAGAGATATACATCACCGGATGCAGAGTATCAGAATACTCCTGCATTAGTGCTGCCCCAATCCCAGTTGACGAGGCGTCACTTCGAAGAACAAAAGTCTTCTCAATAGTAGGTAACCTAAGAATAGGTGGAGATGAAAATAGGTCTTTAACCTGGTCCAATGAGGATTGACATTCTTTTGACCAGCGGATCAAATTAGGCGACCCTTTCTTCAATAAAGTAGAAAGCGGTGCCATAATGGAGGACAGATTCGGAATGAATCGTCCGTAGAATTGGATCAAACCTAATAGACTCCTTACTTGTTTCTTTGTCTTAGGGACCGAAATGTTAAGTATTTTTTGAAACATTGTGGTCCTCTGTCTTTAAAAGACCATGACCAACACGATGACCTAGGAAAGAAATCTCACTAAATCCTATAAAGGCTTTAGAGGGTTTTGCAGTCAAGTTATACTCGCGAAGAGTAGACAGTAATTCGTATAAACCCAAATAGTGATCTTCCCAGGAATCACTGAATAGACAGATATCATCTAGATATGCTATGACATCTGTACGATATGCGAGAATTCGCGCATCATGCGTACGAATGTAGCAGGGGCGTTCATAAGACCAAAAGGCATGAAATTCCATTGGAATAAACCCCTAGGTGTAGAAAAAGCTGTAAAAGGTTTGGCACGTTCAGTTAGCGGGACTTGCCAATAACCTTTAGACAAATCTAGTTTGGTAAAGAATCTAGAATTAGAAAGTTTATTGAGTAGCTCTTCTAATGAAGGCATAGGTTCAGCGTCGAACTTCGTAACTTGGTTCAATTTGCGATAATCTACGCAAATGCGAATGTTATTATCCTTCTTTCGAACAATAACCATAGACGAAGAGTATGCTGAAGTGGATGGTTCAATGATTTCCAAACGTATCATTTCATCCAATTCTTTTTCGACTTGAGACTGGAAATGGATAGGTATTGGATAGGGTCTGACTCTGATAGGATTATGATCAGTCAGCACAATGTCATGTTCAATGACATGTGTGTGTCCCGGGATGTCTGTAAGAACATCCTGAAATGTTTGCAACATCGAAGAAACTTGTCGATGTTCCTCAGCGGAAAGATTTGGAGAAACGGTCACGTTTTTCCAAGATTCCGTAGAATAAAGTGGGACCATAGAAAGAGGAAGATTGACATCAGAAAAAGTAGTTTCCTCATCCTGTATAACTGACAGCGATGAGTATTGACCATGAGGTACTTGAGAATTGTCCGTTGCCTGGAAAATAGGCTGCAAATAGTCTGGTCTTTCATGAAATTCCGTGAGCATATTTATGTGGAAAGTTTTATGCTTTCCATCAATATCGACAACATAGTCGACATCAGAAATTTTGGAGACTATTGCATATGGACCTTTCCATGCAATTAGAAGTCTGTTCTCCCTTGAAGGAAGTAGGACGAGAGCTTTGTCACCTGGACAAAGTTGTCGTAGACATCTATTCTTATTCGCAAACTGCCTTGCCTTTTCTTTAGCAAATTCGGAAGACGAAGTTGCTAGTCTGCATGCCTCAATGATTTTTTTTCCTAAGAGCAATGACGTACTCATAAGAAGACTGAGTCTCATCGCTAATATTATCGGCAGTGATTAGATCGTGAAGTAAAGACATAGGGCCGCGCGGTTGCGCGCCAAAGACAAGTTCAAAAGGGGAAAACCCCGTATGTTCATTGGGGACCTCTCTATACGCAAAGAGAGCCGCGGGTAAGACCCTGTCCCAATCCTGAGGATGATCCTCAGTTATTTTACCCAGTAAAGTTTTTAGAGTCCTATTTAAACGTTCGACCAACCCATTAGACATTGGGTGATAGATACTGCTGAGAGACCTTTTTATATGTAGCATAGACATTACCTGTGACATAGTGTCTGATATCAGTTGAGTGCCATGGTCTGACAATATTTCTCCGGGAAAACCCAAGCGAGAAAATATCAGCCAAAGAGCGTCTGCGATATCAGCAGTTGAGATGCTCTTGAGAGGTATTGCCTCTGGCCAACGTGTGCACATATCGACACATGTAAGAATAAATTGATGCCCTCTAGCCGACTTAATTCTAAAAGGACCGATAATATCTATTGCCATTTTTTGAAAAGGGCGAATTGGAATGTCAGCAGCCTGAATAGGCGCAGCATGTCGTGGTCCTTTAGATTTGACCTCCTGACATACTTTGCAAGAGCGACAGTACATTCGTATGTCCTTGCTTACAAATGGCCAAAAGAAAGCCGCAAGAACTCTCGACTTTGTACGGGAAAAACCCATATGTCCAGCACATTGCGAGTCATGAGCATGTTGCAATATTTGCACCCTCATGCTCTTAGGCACAAGAATTTGTGAATGAGTGGATGTAGTCGAGTCTTGTACCATACGTACAAGTACGCCGTTCTTCATAGAAATCCAAGATTTTCTATTAGTATTTTGATTAGGATCACCTTTTTTTGCTAGAATGAAGAATTTTTGTAACGACGGATCTTCTTCTTGCAATTTAATAAATGAGTCACGTGTAATAGTCAAGTGACTATTTTGTTCATTTACTTCATCATTATTAGTTAATGAAGTTTGAGGTGGATCCAGAGCATGTGCTCTTGTGACCACCGTATTGGTAGCTTCAATGTTTTGCTCTTCCCAAACAGCAATCTGCTGTGGGGTACATTCCCTAACTCCGTGAATACGACCAATAATAAGGTCCGCAATAGGGTTTGGAAGTAGACACGCGTGGACCTCTCCCGTGAAGAAAGGAGTAGCAATATGTATTATGGCAGTAGGATATTTTTCCAACGTGCCACCAAATGTGACACATTTGATGACCTTTCCTGTAGCACAGAATGGATCTACAAGAGATAGCCTTACCCCGACAGTAGTACATCCAGAATCAAACAACACCGAGACTGGATTACTATTTACAAGCCCCTTATGTAATATAAGAGAACCTCTCCCATCATGAGCAACATTAGCAGGAAGAGCGGGCAAAGGATGACCACAGCTTAGAGTACTAATGGTTTTCGGATCAAATAAAGTACTGCATTGGATACATTTATTTGCCCTACCAAAGTCAAAAGATGAGCATCCGATAGCATTATGGTCTTTATCATTATTAACCTGTTTATCTGCTCCCTGAGATTCTTGTTGAACAGAGTTTGTCTGTTGATATCTTTTTCTCTTCTGTTGCGATCTACCGCGACCATTATTGCCTCTGCAATTATCATTAAAGTCCCTACTGTAATTTTTATCCCGGTTTGCGTTCCAGTTTCCATAACTGTCATTACCATCTCTATGCTGTTGAGAACCTCTATTATCTTGGTATTGAGGTCTCTGCAAAAAATATTTCCCTCTATACCGATTACCTTTATGAAAATTTCTAAAGTTACCGGGAATAGAATACCGTGTAATATTAGGTTGTCTCCAGTTCTGGGAAGAAGAATCTCCCTGAAATTGATTACCATGGTTCTGGGCATAATTACGGTTACTCTTTTTATTGAAATTTTGCTGGCTACCCTGAAATTTACGCATAAAATTCGGGCCATAAGGTGCTGCCGAAGCAACTGGCAGACCTTCTTTTACCTTAGAGTTGCTAATGGTTATGTGAGGATGTGCAGTAACATACTGGCTACAATATTCTTCCATTTCTTTTATATTTTTAGGCTTACGCTCATGAAGAAAAGAAAGAAAAGCTTCATTAACAGAAGACATAACCTTGTCTCTAAGAAGTAAGTCCATGAGGGCTTCAAATGTACTTTCTGTCTTAGAAAGCTCAACCCATCGTAAAAAAGTAAGACGTATGCCTGAGATGAATTCTGAGAATTCAACTCCAGTTTCTGGTAACATGTTTTTAAATTTAAGACGATATCCGTCTTCGTTAAGTTGGTACTTCTTTAACAATGCCGCCCTGACAACCTCATAGTTGTTCTTGTCAGGCACATCTACCATACCCAACAAAGTCAAAGCATCACCTCTAAGTATCTTGGACAGATGATAAACATATAATGTTTTATCTATATTATGCACCTTACATGCACTTTCAAATCTATCTAGATAAAATGTTATATCATCAATTGAAGCATTGAATGCTGGTAAATTAAGCTTGAAATCAACAGCATTAGACTTATTAGCAGATGATACCTTGTTAGCATCATTAGCATTACTAGATAACTTCAACTTTTCTAACTCCAAAGCTAAGAGTTTTTCTTCATGTTCCATTTTTGCTTTTCTCTCATCAGCTTCTCTTTGTAACCTTCTTTCTTCAGCCTCAGCCTGTTTTTCTAATCTTTTATTTTCAGCCTCTATTTCAAGTCTCTTATTTTCAGCTTCTTTTTCAAGTCTCTTATTTTCAACCTCAGCCTGAAGTCTCTTCTCCTGAGATTCTGCTTCTCTTTTTTTGTTTTTCCATTTCCATTTGTAATCTCTTTTCATCTACCTGCATCTGCAGTTTTAAATTTTCAGCATCTATTCTCTTTTGTTCAGTTAGTTCTTTCATTTTCTTTTCCTCCGACTTCAATGCCTTGGCATATTGAACAGTCGCAAATTCTTCTAATTTATCACCTGTCTTCCCAAGGGCTTTACCCTGCTCAATAAAGTACTCAAATGTAGACATGATGTCTAAAATGTGAGTACAGAACCTGAAATAATTAATTATCTTATTTCAATCTTAATAGCAACAAGACTTAATAAAGTGCTTGTATAATTACTATGTTTACTCCAATCTCTGTGGGAAACAAGACTTGACACCAATTTGTATTATCAGTTGTACAATAATATCACAAGTCACCTCTTAATTATCAGTGCACTACCCAAATCAGTGCATAACCATCAGTTATTTATCATAACTGCACTACAATAGTGCATAAGGAAAAAACCACCAGCTAGTTATGATAAGTGCACTATAGATCAATAGTGCATGAGCATATATGTAACAATAGTGAAAGCTAACTATGCAAGAACTATGCAAACAATAACAAGACAATGTAAACAATAACAAAGTACCAACAATGTAAACAAAACAAAGATCAAAGTCAATGTAAACAATAACAAAGATCAGAGTCAATGTAAACAATAACAAAGATCAACGTCAATGTAAACAATAACAAAGATCAGAGTCAATGTAAACAATAACAAAGATCAAACAATACGAAAACATTCGCATAAGTCAAATAAATAAACAGCGAAACTAAAAAGAATATGATGACAGAATGCGAAGATATGACAAACAAATGACGCTACAGTATATACACAACAATTTACGTGAAGAACTGAATAATAGAAAAGAGGAGACCTACAAATACAAACAATTGAAATCGAAACTAAAAAACAGAAAGAAAGAGAGAAACAAAAAAAAAAAATATACAAAAAACGAAAATAAAGCACAACTCGTCACAACTAAACAGATATAGCAACGATTGTCGCTAGCAAATTTCACAGTAGGAAATTCGCACAGTCCCTAACGAAAACGCTAACAGTAGAACCTCTGTGACGTGGTATCATCTACTGAAAGACACCGCCCAACCGAGAAAACCCGCAGAAATATAAACATATAAATACAAATCCAAATAACATATAACATGTAAACATATAAAGAGTGCGAAAAATGTGATAGACAGAAGGCTCAGTTAGAACATAAGGGCACAGTTCACAAACAAAACAGGCCACTTAACTTCTATGTATCCACAACGTCAGCACAGTTCAGAACAGGATGTGATCAGCATTCTTAGGACAATGATCCAACGTTGATCCATATCTGCTCTCGTAAACTGCCATGACGAAGGAAATGAGCTTCTAACAGGAAACAGCTTCTGACAGGAAACAGCTTCTGAACTTGACCTTCTGAATCTGCAACAGTAATTCTGAGACCGGAACAGTTGTTACGGCACTTGTCCTTCTTCTCAACAGATCAGGAAATCCATTCGCTCGGTACTTGTCCTTCTATTTGTAGACAAACTTCAATACCGCCGAGCAGCGCCGGGTAGTTTCAAAATATCAACAACTGTCAGTACTGCTGCGTCTTTCAAAAAATTTCATCAAAGGTGATGAATAGCAACTGCAATGTTGTCTTGTAGTCTGCTGATGATGTCTGGGTTTGTTGACCCCCTTGAGAGTTGGTACCAGAATAAACCAACTATTGGCCACCATGAATTGATAAGGGTGGAATTAGGATGCCGTCAAATTACCACCTCTATCGACACCAGGTATTACAATGCAAGATGTGGGTGTCTTATCTGGTTTAGATTGTTGCGGTGTGTGTGTTGCAGTAGAACAGTTCAGGGTACACCACAGGCAAAATGACGTGTAGAGTCATAAAAATGGTAACTTCGCTTTAGGTTTATACCATTTATTGCACGCCACAAAACAGTCATGATACTTATGTTATCATCAGCATAGTATAACGAATGCAGCATTCAAACTCATGTTAACTGACAGTCATGTAGGAGTCAATACTCAATAGTTGTATGGAAAACAAATATCATAGCGAAGCTTGATAAATAATACATATAACTTCTGCAACCGTGGTCCGCTGCAGATCCTTAATGTTCATAGACAATAATAATTATTCCTTCCTGATGCTAGCAGATCAGATGTATACAATTCGTCCGTTTACTGTCTGCACGTGAGTAGCATACATGGATTACAGGTCAGCTCGACCTTTATAACCTTCCTAAGTCTAACCATCTGACTTGGACGTGATCTCTGATATAACTAATCCTGGAACACAGACAATAGTCTTGTTGGTCTAGAGCGACCCATAGATATATAACTAGTTCAGGTATAAAGATACCGATGACTTAATCCTAGTCAAAGTACCTCTCCATTTTGAATCACACAGGCGAGCAAAAAGGCGACAAAATGACGAACCTCTAGATGATAGCCTAAAGTTCGATACAAGAGGAATTACCTTATTTCGGAAAATCAACCATGAACATATGCCTCCAGGCAGGCTTGAATAATACGGGGAAATAGTCTAGTTAGCTAACTAACTCACAAAGACAATGTATTTCCCTCAGAGAATCACAAGACGCAGTCGCGTCCGCTCGCTAATCAGTCCATTTCTCAACTCCCCGACCTGGGCGGAACAACAAACGACAACCCAGTCGAGACATGCGCAGAGTGACAATCTCTGAGTCGCTGTTCACAATAAGACGATTCTAAGAACATTCGAGATAAAAGTCTTACACAGTCGCGCCTTTTATGGACATGAACAGAAGCGTTAAGAAAGGTTTCAAACATCTACAACAGTTGACTGATACTACCAAATAAGGAGATATGGTCACGCTTCGTTCAAGACATTATAGACCGAACGTGTCTCTATACAAGAGGAGGTAAACTCATAAAAAATAGCAGTATCGATATATCGGGTTCTGTCCCTTTGACCATAAAATATATATAACATGCATTTCAGTCAAATAATGATCATACATACGAAAAACGATCATACAAAGACTTTGGAAAAAAGTAATTATTTGTGCGTAACAACTAACTAATGGCAAAATTTTATCAGAGATAAGATATTTATACACAAAGGTGATGTAATCATAGGTAGGATTGCATCATCAACTTCTAGTTACATTTTTATTGGTCATTAGAAAAAAATATGCAATCGCCCACAACAGTTGCGTCATATATATAAATTGACCGTAATTAAATAAACTAGTAGCATATATCTTGAAAACTAGAGCCAATCAACATTTTTTAATGTCATTTTCGTTTTCAGAACACCAAAATTAGTTAAGATCAGCTATTTTCATTTCTGGTACATTTTGGTTGTTGACTAGTGTTATTAAAGTATATATTGTCAGTGTACCTTGCGGTTAGTGCACTTGCTTCCTAGCGCAGTGGTTTATGGTTCGATCCCCAGATGAGGCGGGATTTTTTTAGGCCACAAACGGCTCCTGGGTCGACCCAGCCCCAAATGGGTACCAGAGCAACTCTGGGAAGGTTAAGGCTGCTGGCGTGATCCTGACCACATCACCCCTAGTGTGCCGACGGTCAAGAAAATTTGGGCCTAACACCATATTCCCAATATGCCTCAATGGGCGTGTAACGGGATCCTTTACCTTTTACCTACCTTGAGTGATACATAGCAGTTTCCGTATGATACATATAATTTTTATCTTTTGGTTATTCGCGGTGTTCTTCGCACCACACGACCAGACCATTTAATTCTATTTTCTTAAGAAGTTATTTAATGGATTTACTTACATGGATCCGTGAAATATGCTGATATCACCCACTGGTCACCGTCATCCAAAAAAGGTGGCCGTAGTGCGGAGATCGGGAAATTATTATACTGATTCTTCGGTACCTGTAAGTGGAAAGGTTGCAGCTGCGAATACTATTGCGCCGTCATCAGCAAAGCATTAATTATTTGCAATAAGACTTAAATTAGCATTCGATCATTCGATCATCTTTCTCAAAGAGCCATCACGCCTAGTGGCGTCCTTGTAGGGCAGTAAACAAACTGTCGCCACTTTGCTTTGATAGGTGCAGCAGGTCTCCAACAGTTCTAACATTTTCCTTAGGCAGGTTGCGTTAAAAGAGGATTTTTTTCCCTTGCCCGCTATTACTCGAGGCGAAATCACAGGTTAGTATGTCTAACCTGAGACTGATGTTTATGTATCCCTTTTATTCTTGTACAGAGACAGGTGTCCCTCGTCATTCAGGCAGATACTCGCCGATTTCGGAGTTACCCATTAGAGCTGGGTGTGGCAGATTATGATAATCGATTTCATATATCTATTTTCTATATCTTCATTTTTCATAGCTTCGCCTACGCCTGTTGGGTTAACATAAAACCTCCTATTACTCAGAATAGATCTGTCTCTCTTTGTCATTTAGCACGCATTTAATGCTGGTCGCTATATTTCTTTGATGAGAGTCTACCAGAGACATATTCGCTCACGTGAGCGGTAATTCTAACACCTGCGCCAGAGATAAAATCGTTGTAGAGATCAGACAGCGACCAGATTTGAATAAATTTGAGTGGATACTGTGAACTTAAGTGAGAAATCTTTATTACCTTTCCCTGAATTCGTTCGTTTGATAAGTAATTGATCACGGCGTATTGTCAGATCAAAGACATTGCTCGCTTGACTACGAAAGAGAGACGAAGGAAACTCACACTGATTAGCGCATTGCCGATGTCTGATTTAAGCGTGAACGAAGATCCTGGGCGTTCGGCTTTGAATTACGCATAAGCTGAAAACTGAACGGAAAATTTCCAGAAGGTGAGAACATCTGGTAGGGTCTTGTTTTTCGGGGGGATAATTAACTATCTCCTTTCATCTTTTAATATATATATATACCACATAAATCTAACTCAATTCATCCAGTACCTCACAGATTCCTCTAGACAACTAGCTTCGATTCTAGAATACTTGTAAAAGTGAATTTCTCAGTAGTCGTTGGAGATAAGTCTTAGTAGCTCGGTGTTAAGGTAAATACTATACTAGTAGTTTGAGTGATTTAATCTTTTAAATCGTCAATTATATTGTACTAGTTATTTTCTGTGCAGAGTGATTTACTAAGTTAGGTCCGTTATATTATTTTTCTAAAGTTTTACTGTGTTACAGTGGATAGCAGAACAAACAAATATTTCTAGCAAAACTCTTCCAGTCATAAATAAATTTTATTAATTGCTAGTAACCAGCCAGTGAATATTTTAACCAACTAGTAAATGCACTGATTCATCATGAGTATTTACGAAATATGTATTTATTTCTAATTCATGATGATGGATTCTTTTAAATGACTAGAATTTATTTCATGGACGTTTTTTTAAACGATGAGGCTAGCTCTAAGCTTATAGTTTCTAATTTAAGTTAAATAATTGAAGTGAATAATATATCTTCTATGTTACGCGGGGTAAGGATAGGATTGTGAATTATAATATATTATGTTTAGTGTTTGTATTTTCTCCCTATACAGTATTTGGGTCAAACTATAAAACCTTACCAGCTGCTTCCATTGCATTTGAAAATGGAAATAAACATTATCAAAAAACATTCTGATATAATATCGGGTTTTTTCAAGGTGACTTGTCTAGTCTCGTGGTACACCCAGAAAGAGACAGAGTATCCAACCCAAATAATATTAAGAATAAATGATATCTGGACTTATAGAATATCCAGAGTTCTTTTTTCCAAATTTCACAAACATTCAGCCGGTTGTGGCTACCAAATCTAACATTGACATTACCTGTATAACGACCACGTGTTGTGAAGAAGATTGATCCTGAACCGCTTTGTTTATCTGACATTTGATGTAACGATTGAAGATTCCAAGCTAACTTACATTGTGACATTTAGATCTCTTAATTATTTTACTACCTGGACAAAAGTTGAAGTGACCTTTATCAGCATCCTACTTACAAGAGTAAATCAAGTGTTTCCAAACATTTGCTTAATTAGTCGTTGGAGAAACTGGGGCTTGATTTGCCAAACAACCAAATTGTGGATGGGCTGTGGGTGCCATTAACAATTGTTCCAGATGTGGTGAAAGCACCTTTGTAGGTAAGAGAGAGACTGAAAGTTGTGATCACAGGTTTGTCAGAGCTAGAAAATGCAGGATTGAATAATACTTTTATGGTATATCCAATGTAATAACTCTATGTATTCTTGTTTATGCAAGTTTTGCTAATGCTGTCCCCTTTCAGAATAGATTAACTTATAACTCTGTTCTTTATTATAGAGGGAATTTTAGACCATAGCGTAAAAACCTTTGACTCTTTCGAGGGTTAATAACTTTGCTCTAACGGGATCTGGTCTCAACAGAGGGAGGGATGATTAAACCTATGAGTCTAACTCTTTTAATTAACTCATTAACCTTTATTCATTGTATTTTATTTTGATATTCAAAGATATTATTGTGTTGTATTATGTATGATAAATAAAATTTACATAAACTTTATTTATGTGTGTCGGTCAGCTTGTCCCAAAAGATCCCAATTCCATAGTTATAGGTTTCACGTATGTGTGTCTAATTGTCGTCACGTATCTGTGTGTGTATAGAAGCGAGTGGTTGAATATATATCTATATATATTTATAGGGAAACTGTCTGATCTACAAATCTCAGTCGTAATCGATAGGCTGGATTGATTATCTTTCATATCCATGGACAGATTTTTACCTTTCACCATTTCACTTGTTAAAAATCTATTTCTTTACCCGATCTCTCACTGAGCTATCACCTGTTCTAGTCCTATTCAGGCTGGGCCAAAATTGATCTTAATTACCCTATCAAAAATATACGACACCGGGTCGGCTCAGGAGCCGCCAGTCCCTGGTCGACGACACTCCTTCAAATGGTCTCGCCAGTGCTCGAGTTAATCCAGTCCAAATCTTCAAACGTTCTCGCCCGGGTTTGATCCTGGGTCACCCGGTCGCCAGCACAGTTTGGTAACCACTACACCAGCGCAGCTTCCATTAAAAGAAAAATTTGGATATTTCCTTCTCTGTTACTCTCCAGCATGCCGCACTAATAAAAAAGTACAGAAAGAACGCAACTCTCGTATAACCTTAATTTGGTGTTTGTGCTGTACTGAGAAGTTTTCCAAATGCTGTTTAGGTTGACGAAGACTGTTCTGGCTTTATTCATTCTGTTACAGATGTCTTTGCTTGTTCCACCGTCAGGTGTTACTATGCTTCCTGCTGCCAGAATGCTCGGTGATTATTGTATCTGAATATTTCGATTTTCATGCTGTTACGTCAATTTTCGTTGTGTGGTTACATCATCCTGGCTTTTTGCCACCACATTATAAAATCACCCTCGTTACATCACACGTCGCATGTTAAAGCGTTGCAGACCTAACACTCATCATATCCTAGTGCAGGGCCGGATGAAGCCAAGAAGGGCTTCGATGCTTTTTGGTGTTTGCCTCCCCCTTTTCACCTAATACTGAAAACAAATTTAATATTTTTACTCAAACCCCTTAGCATTTTGATGGTGTATACAAGTATTATTAATAAACTGGTATGCTAGTTTGTTAGTATTGCTTACTGTTAGGGTACGGGTCTGTTACGGGGTGTCGTTTATGTCAGTTATCATTCCCGTTTTTGTGGGTCTATCATCCGCTGAAGATGTATATTGATGAAATAAGGTATTCATTAATAAATCGAGGGTCATCATATTATCCTTCCGAACCCTAACCAACAGTTCATCAATATTAGTATTCGTAACTGAGCGGTATCGTGCTTCAACATATAATGAATATATAAAAGGGCTCAACTGTTTAGCCAACCTTGAAGGTCATCAATGACGTCACTCCTTCTTCTGAGTCCACAAATATATAACGTATTTATTAACATTTACAGTTCAGTTCACATAGCAATTCACATATAATAATCTCTGTCCTTCTATAACTTCATCTCCTATCAGTGTAGTCCAGTCCAAACATATAGATTAATAATTATCATCATCAAAACGAGGCAAGCTATATATACGCGTTAATGCAATGCAGTTAACCGATAGTGAGACATGCCCGTCTGCGAATATAGATCATAAACATGATCAAGTACTCCCGTATATGGACTTCAATAATTAATGGTTTCCTTAACCATTCTTACCTCCAACATAATTAGGCCTGACCCTCTAGCCAAAAATTCATAACGAAATACTTGCACTATCAATATCCTGGGAGTAAACAGAAATTGCATCCGTCTCGTTCGGAGCTTATAATCGAAAGGGTGACCGTGAGTCGTAGTCAAGCGTAACCATAACAATTTTGACACGTCATAAAGCTACTATACACTTCGCGTTCAATACATACCGTGAAGCGTGAAAACCATTCTCTATTTAACAATTATCTCAAGCATCTAATGTGCAATCTTACAAGTGCTCACAACTGTAACAGACGACATCGTTAAAACGTGTCGTAACATTCCCCTGACCGACGGGGGTAAAAAAAATCTATTCTATAGATTTTTTTTTAATTAACAAGATAATTATCATAGAAAAATTTAACAATACACGATATATGGCCCACGATAATCTGACTAGAACAGTGTCGTAAGTCATGTCAATATAATAAATGTCATATACTACATGAAAATTATATTAAGTTAACTGAAGAGAGAGTCAACTGTAAGAAAGGATAGTAAATAATTATCTATGTAAATATAAATGTGTGCTTAATAATAGAATATATTAACTAACTGTAGAATTAACTAAATAATTAATGTACTATGTGTAGTATGTAATAGAATCAAAGTATAATTAAATAAATCAATGTATTGTATCAATGTGAAGAAAGTAAAGAAAAATAAAGAAAAGTACGAAGGAAAATATATGAGAGTTAAGTAGTAAGAAAGTAATAGATTAAAATAAAATAGATGTGTAAGGAAGTAACTATGTAATTAAATTAATGTATCAGTTAAAGAAAGAAAGAAAAAATATATCGTGTTATATCATAATCAAATTCACATATGTACTTAACTACATTAAATTGTAACTAAATACATCACTGTAGTACCGATTTCAATGACCTGTGCGATAATGTTTTGTGTTATAATCTCTTTCTTCTTTTCTTTGTGTGTATATATATATATATATATATATATATATATATATATATATATATATATATATATATATATATGGTAGGGTGGGCAAGATGATGATGATTATATTGTGATATGTTTGATCACTCTCTTATCACACTCGCACCGACCCGAACAAGAATAAAACTCTTGATTCTGAGGCAGGGGCTGTATTTATTTTTACAACCCATTCAGGGACTAAGCAAACATTAAACAAATAAACTAGCGATTATAACAAAACAAAACACCCAACAGTGCTCGATTGCTAGTCTGAAGAAACAAACAAAGCAATGAATAGTTAAAATCATAGTAGTTAAATAATGATGCTCTCACCTGCCAAACAGTCCTTCCACACCACCCTCAACTATCA
This sequence comes from Oreohelix idahoensis, assembly GCA_024509875.1. Lineage (NCBI taxonomy): Eukaryota > Metazoa > Mollusca > Gastropoda > Stylommatophora > Oreohelicidae > Oreohelix > Oreohelix idahoensis. Next base: position 114,828 of record JAMPIV010009882.1, read on the forward strand.
CACACGCACACACTCATGCGTGTCGTCCAATGCGACTAATAAGGTGTTGTGCATGAGGCTGGCAACCTCACCATGTAACACAGATTGCTACCGAAACCACTACTGCAAGGGCACACTCAACTATCACACAAACATACTCATGCATGTTGTCGATGAGACTAGTATGGTGTTGTGCATGAGGCTGGCAACCTCACTGTGTAAAACAGATTGCTACCGAAACTACTACTGCACGAGCATCTGAATGCTTCATACGGATGAAACCACACTGGTGGCCCCATGCTCCCTCAGGAGCGGAGAAGAGAAATATATATCTTCAAGTGAGCCCACGTGCTCTCACAAACCATCCTTCGCATAACCATAATTAAATAATAATAAAATGGACATAAAATAATATTCTTCAACTACATGTACATCAAATACTCTCAATAATAAGAGTAAACCACCACCTCGAACTGATTCATCTCATTATTCATTACTGCATTCTGAACATGTCGTAAGTGACGACTGGTGCGCCTGGTAACAAGCGTGTCGTATATGACCCCTGATAAGATTGGGAACTCATCACACAAAACACATCGTTACCATCACCGAGACAACCACAGCAATAGCATCAAAATGCTTATTGAGGGCTTGTAATGGACACCAGCTGCATTGGTGTTTCCATGCTCCGCCGGGAGCAAACAGAGAAACACCTGTCTCAACGTGCCTTACGCCTTACGCACGCTCTCCAGAAATCTAAATATATATTCTCACCTCAAAGTAACCCACTAAAGATATAATAATAATAGCCCCTTCAGTCATAACTGACTAAGGGAATGCGCCCCTGAGGTGACAGCCCACAGCTGCTTATTTTCCTGGTGCTCCTTTCGACGTTTTCTCCTAACCTCTGCTTCTTGTGTGAGCCTCTCTTCGCCCAATCTGAGGTGGCACCGTAAATAGCATCGCCACTTAGTGCGATCGGCAGCTTCATCCTCCCATGTTGCTGGATCCATGTCCAGTGCCCTCATATCTCTCTTGCACACATCTTTGAACCTCAGCTGTGGTCGCCCAACTGTTCTCTTGCCATCTGCTAATTGTCCGTAGAAGATATCTTTTGGGATGCGACCATCTTCCATGCGGCGAACATGGCCAAGCCAGCGAAGTCTGCGCTGTCTAAGAAGCGTATACATACTTTGAAGGCCAGCACGTGACAACACCTCGACATTTGTCACTTTATCTTTCCACGAGATGCCGAGGATGCGGCGTAGACACCGCAAATGGAAGGTATTGAGCCTTCTTTCTTGCTTAGCATAGGTCGTCCAGGTCTCGCTGCATATAGGAGTGTGCTGGTGACGCAGGCATTATATACCGCAGCTTTGGTCTTCATTGTGAGTTTAGAGTTTCCCCAAACACGCGATGTGAGGCGGGCAAAGGTAGCTGCAGCTTTGCCAATGCGGCTGTCGATTTCTGTATCCAGTGAGAGTTTGTCATTGATGGTAGACCCTAGGTATGTGAAGTGGTGCACCACTGCCAATTCATAGTTATCGATAGTGAAATCTGGTGCAGCACCCACATCCTGACTCAGCACATTCGTTTTCTTTAGACTTATTGTGAGGCCAAAGTCCTTGCATGCTATAGTGAAGCGATTCATCAAGCTCTGAAGCTCCTGTTGGCTTTGAGTGACGACTGCAGCATCATCAGCGAACAACAAGTCTCTTATAGTGACCCTTCTGATTTTTGTTTTTGCCTTCAGCCTTGAAAGATTAAACAGACGGCCATCTGACCGAGTGTGAAGGCATATTCCTTCAGTTGCATCTCTGAATGCATGTTTCAAGAGTAAGGCAAAGAAGATTCCGAAGAGGGTCGGAGCCAGAACACAGCCTTGTTTGTATATCAAAGGGCTGTGACGTGCTTCCAGCATATTGGACTGTTCCCTTCATGCCGTCATGGAATGACTTTATCATTTCCAGCATTTTAGAAGGGCAGCCTATTTTCAGGAGGATTTTAAAGAGTCCATCCCTACTAACCAGGTCGAATGCTTTTGTGAGGTCTATAAAGGCGATATATAATGGTCTTTTCTGCTCTCTTGATTTTTCCTGAAGCTGGCGGAGAGAGAAGATCATGTCTGTTGTTGATCTGCCAGCTCGGAATCCACACTGTGACTCTGGATATATGCGCTCAGCTAACTTGTGTAGTCGCATTAAGATGACTTTGGCAAAAACCTTACCAACAATACTAAGAAGAGAGATGCCTCTGTAGTTATTGCAATCACTTCTGTCTCCTTTATTTTTATACAGTGTTACAATCTTGGCATCTCGCATGTCTTGAGGAATAGTTGTCTCTTCCCAGCACTGGCACAGCATCCTATGCAGGGGATGTAATAGCGTGCTCTTACAGCATTTGATTAAATCAGGAGGAATCCCATCACTGCCTGGTGCTTTGCCAGAGGCCAAGCTATCAATGGCCTTGCTGAGTTCCTCTAATGTTGGTTCGGCATCCAGCTCCTCCATAGTTGGCAGACTGTTGACACCATCAAGGGCTGCAGGCGTAACGGTATTGTCTCTAGCGTAAAGCTCAGAGTAGTGCTCGACCCACCTCTCCATCTGCTTACCCTTATCGGTTAGCTTCTCTCCGCTGATGGTTTTTAGCGGTGCCGTCTTACTTTTATGGGGGCCAAGTGCTTTCTTTATACCGTCATACATTTGTCTAATGTTGCCTGTTTGCGCTGCGATCTGGATGCTCTCACTGAGCTGGAGCCAGTAGTCATTTGCACAGCGTCGAGCAGTTTGTTGAACTTTGCTTCTCGTAGCCCTCAGGATCTGTAGGGTTCTGGCACTCGGTGAACGTTTGTATTCATTCATAGCACTGCGCTTAGCTTCAATGACAGGTGCCATCACATCTGATGAAGCATCAAACCAGTCATTTGACTTTGCTGTTTTCTTACCAAAGGTGGCAAGTGCAGTACTTTGAATGGTGTTCCGTAGATGCTCCCAGTTCTCTGTAATAGTATCACCATGCTGAGGGCTACTGAGCACTTTCTCGAAGGTTGCAGTGAATTGAGGCGATCATGAAAGACAATGTTCATACAAAAATAACAGGGCAATCCACATAGGACGTCAGTAAACTCACGACGTATAAAGTCAATGATTCTTGTAACAGCCGTTGACGTTTTTCTTCATTATTTATTGTGGACGCCACAGTGACAAAATGGTTACGCGAATATGTAGGACAGCATTACAATGATGAGTCAGATGCATGTTATATTTCATAGTGCTGTAAATGTAGTCAGGTGAAAAACTCCATCCTTTTCTATAACAGCCAGGAGATAACCAGATGTATGAGATCAGTTCACTCTCCTTAGTCTGACTTCAGCAAGACAGACACGTCTGCCGAAGTATAAATAATGTCCTCAAAAATATCCTCTAGATAATAAAGGTTTTCCAAACCTAGTTCATTTAACAAAGTAGCAAGTAATGGTCCTTGGGACATGCATCAACCGATGCAGTACAATACAGCGACATGTGAGCTGGGAAAACATCTCGTGACGACGACTTTCGAAGACAGGCTATGAATCGAAATCGCTCACGACCCAAAATCGATAGAGTTAATGAAAAAGTCAATTTACCTTGCTTTCAGGAAATACACAGAAATATCACGCCTCCCGACATGTGGGAAAACACTAGAGGTATTATCTCGACTAAACGAAATATCCATAAGAGGACTACACATCCCTGACAGAACAAAAAATAACGGAGATCCCCTCTTCAACGAGGCATCTCTTTCGCCATTCAAATCGCTCACTCCACTAGTGGTGGGCGGAAACCGATCGACCAAAAAACAAGACAAGTCATGCGCAGTCCAGCGCAAAAATGACCACAGCTCAAAACTTAACTGCATTCGATACCAACGCGAGAAGACAAATGCTTACCGAGAAAAGTGACTATAAATTTCAAGCAGTTGTTGCCCTTGCGTTATAAAATAGATATTGTAAATACGATGTTGCGAGAATTTATCACGCAACATATCACCACCTCCTCCCGATAAAAAAAAAATGTGGAACATTTTTTTTTTTAAATATCAAAGAGCATGCGATAAGCGGCTCAAAACGCACGAATTATGCGCTGATAATTAATTAAATTGCCTAACATGAGGCTAATTATAGAGTGTCTGGTGAGGATATACCTCAACAGAAAAATAAATATGTCTCAAAAAATATTCACATCGGGGAGGTGTCACCAACACACATCACGTTAGCATGTAAACACAATATACGTATGCAAGTTACCATAATCATCATTAAACAGCATACTCTAATATTGTCTTTAAAAATGGATGTACAAATCTGATAGGAAAATTTAAATAGTACATTCTTTGACATGTAATGACATAAGTACATAGTAAAGTTAAACTACATGACGATCCAGGACATATGCTCTGGTATTCCGAGGGTAAGTACACAATCTAGAACTCGTCATGCATGATACTAGTAAGGTAAGTCCTCAGCTCAACAATGACATTCTGAGAAAGTACAAGCAATATAATGCTAATTAATAACTAATATGCTTCATAAGGTACAATACATTATTAATAATTGTGGCTGTTTAGTAAACTAACGGCCCTTATATTAACTACGCAGTCCTCCTCTATCATCTTAAAAAACGAACAGAAGAAGATGACAACAAAGCACGATAGTGTGTACATATAAAGTAAGTACAGATGTGCTAATCTATTGTAGAAATATAGGTGTGTTATGACTCTGTAATATATGGAAATATAGGACAGAAGTATTAGTTGGAGTCATGTGGGCATCTAGACAAAATGTCAGCCATCACATTATCCGCACCACGGATAGCTCGTACCGTGAAGTGAAAAGGTTGAAGAGCTATAGCTATAGCATATCGAGTGGATCTCGAACTCTTCAAATTCTTAGTCTGAATAGCTGTAAGAGCTTTCTGATCAGTCTCTAGAATGAAATGTGCGCCCAGGAGGAATCTTTGTAGCTTTAGAATTGACCAAACCATCGCTAACAACTCACGGTCTAAAACCGAGTAGTTCCTCTCTGCCGCATTTAGTTTTCTAGAAATGTACATCACAGGATGCAGAGTATTTGCATATTCTTGCATCAGTGCTGCTCCAATCCCAGTGGATGAAGCATCACTCCGAAGAACAAAAGTCCTATCAAGAGTAGGTAATCTTAAGATGGGAGGAGAAGAAAATATATTCTTGATTTGGTCTAGTGAAGATTGGCATTCTTCAGACCAACGGACCAGATTAGGCGAACCTTTCTTCAACAATGTTGAGAGAGGTGCCATGATCGAAGATAAATTTGGAATAAATCTCCCATAAAATTGAATTAAACCTAAGAGACTCCTAACTTGTTTCTTCGTTTTAGGAACAGAGATGTTCAGTATTTTGGAAGTATTGTGGTCTTCTGTCTTCAAGAGACCACGACCAACACGATGACCCAGGAAAGAGATTTCACCAAAACCAACAAAAGCTTTAGAAGGTTTTGCTGTCAAATTATTCTCACGTAGAGTGGACAGTAAGTCATATAACCCTAAATAGTGATCTTCCCAGGTATCACTGAAGAGACAGATGTCATCTAAGTATGCGATGACATCCGAACGATGTGACAGAATTCGACGCATCATGCGAACGAAAGTGGCAGGGGCGTTCATGAGACCAAAAGGCATAACATTCCATTGAAATAGACCCCTAGGTGTAGAAAAAGCAGTAAGAGGTTTGGCATGCTCTGCTAAAGGCACTTGCCAATAACCTTTAGACAAGTCAAGTTTAGTGAAGAATCTAGAATTAGAAAGTCTAATCAGTAGATCTTCTAACAAAGGCATCGGTTCAGCATCGAACTTTGTGACCTGATTCAATTTGCGATAATCAACACAAATTCGTATGTTCTTATCCTTCTTCCGGACAATAACCATGGAAGAAGAATATGGTGAAGTCGATGGTTCAATTATATTTAATTGAATCATTTCATCCAATTCCTTTTCCACTTGCGACTGAAAGTGTATAGGAATAGGATAACGGCCTAACCCTAATTGGATTATTGTCGGTAAGAATTATGTCATGTTCTATGACATCTGTGTGTCCAGGAATGTCAGTGAGAACATCCTGAAAATGTTTGTAACATCGACGAGACTTGTCGATGTTCGTCACAGAAAGATTAGGAGAAACAGAAACGTTTTTTCCAAGATTCCGTGGAATGTAATGGAACCACTGGAAGGGGAAGGTTGACATCAGAGAAGGTAGCTTCCTCATCCTGTATGACAGACAGGGATGAATAATGACCGTGAGGTGCAGGAGCATCATCCGTTGCCTGGAAAATAGGCAGCAAATAGTCCGGACGTTCGTGAAATTCCGAAAGCATGTTTATGTGGAAAGTTTTATGCTTTCCATCAATATCGACCACATAGTCAACATCGGAAATCCGAGAGACTATTGCATACGGACCTTTCCATGCAATAAGAAGTCTATTTTCCCTACTGGGGAGTAGGACGAATGCTTTGTCACCTGGACAAAGTTGTCGTAGACATCTATTCTTGTTAGCAAACTGCCTTGCCTTCTCTTTAGCAATTTCTGATGAAGCAGTTGCTAGCTTACATGCCTCAATGATCTTTTGTCTAAGAGCAATGACATACTCATATGAGGATTGAGTTTCATCGCTAATATCATCGGCAGTGATGAGATCGTGTAATAAAGACATAGGGCCGCGTGGACGCGCGCCAAAGACAAGTTCGAAGGGAGAAAATCCTGTGTGTTCATTAGGGACTTCTCTATAGGCAAAGAGAGCCGCGGGTAAAACCCTGTCCCAATCTTGAGGATGATCTTCAGTTATCTTACCAAGCAAAGTCTTGAGCGTTCGTTCTATTCAGACGCTCAACTAACCCATTAGACATAGGATGGTAGATACTACTGAGAGATCGTTCAATATGTAAGGTAGACATTACCTGTGACATAGTGTCAGATATGAGTTGAGTGCCATGGCCTGACAATATTTCTCTGGGGAACCCCAAGCGAGAAAATATCAACCAAAGAGCATCTGCGATATCTGTAGTAGATATGCTCTTAAGAGGAATAGCCTCTGGCCAACGTGTGCACATATCGACACATGTAGGGATAAACTGATGTCCTCTGGCCGACTTGACCTTAAAAGGGCCAATAATATCTATGGCCATTTTCTGAAACGGCCGAATAGGAATGTCAGCAGCCTGGATAGGCGCAGCATGTCGTGGTCCTCTAGATTTGACCTCCTGACATACCTTGCATGATCGGCAGTAAATACGAATGTCCTTATTGACAAAAGGCCAAAAGAAAGCCGCAAGGACTCTCGACTTCGTACGGGAAAAACCCATATGTCCAGCACATTGCGAGTCATGAGCATGTTGTAATATTTGCACTCTCATGCTCTTGGGAACAAGAATTTGCGAATGTGCCGACGTAGTCGAATCTTGTACCATACGTACAAGTACGCCGTTTCTCATTGCAATCCAAGATTTTCTATTTGTATCCTGATTCGGATCACCTTTCTTCGCAAGAACGAAGAATTTTTTTAAAGAAGGATCTTCTTCTTGCAATTTTATGAAAGAGTCACGAGTAATCACTAAGTGACTATCTTGGCTATCAACTTCATTATCACTATTCAGTGAAGTTTCGGGTGTTTGTAGAGCTTGTGCTCTTGTAACTACTGCATTTGTAGCTTGCATGTATTATCTTCCCAAGCAGCAATCTGCTGTGGGGTACACTCCCTAACTCCGTGAATACGACCAATAATAAGGTCCGCAATAGGATTAGGTAAGAGACAAGCATGCACATCTCCAGTAAAGAAAGGAGTGGCAATGCGAATTACAGCAGTAGGATATTTTTCTAGAGTGCCGCCAAATGTGACACATTTAATAACCCTTCCTGTAGCACAAGATGGATCTACAAGCGATTGTCTAACACCAATAGTGGTGCATCCGGAATCGAAAAGTAGTGAGACCGGAGTATCATTAACAAGACCCTTATGTAGAATTAAAGAACCCCTCCCGTCATGCGCAACAGCAGCAGGAAGAGCGGGAAGTGGGTGACCACAACTCAAAGTAGTTATGGTACCCGGTTCGAATAAATAAAGTACTGCATTGGGGGCATTTGTTTGCTCTCTCAAAGTCAAAAGCAGAACCAGTGACAGCGTCAAAGTTTTTACTATCAACAACATGATTACAGGCTCCCTCAGTTTCCTGTTGTACAGCATTAGCCTGCTGATATCTCTTTTTTTTGTGTTGAGATCTACCCCGACTATTATTACCTCTGAAGTTATCAGAGTTATTATTATCTCTGCAGTTATTATTGTCTCTATTGTAATTGTTATCCTGGTTCGAATTCCAGTTTCCACGATTACTATCATGTTCACATTGATGCGAACATCTATTTGTTTGGTTCTGAGGTCTTCGGCAGGAATAACCTCTATTACCATATCCTCTTTTGAAATGCTTATAATTATTAGGGTGATAGTAACGAGTACTATCAGGTTGTCTCCAATTCTTCGAAGAAGAATCACCATGAAATTGATTTCCATGATTTTGACAGAAATTACCGCTACTCTTTCTATCAAAATTTTGTTGGAATCTACGAGCAAAGTTTTGGCCATACGGAGCTGCCGAAGCAACTGGTAAACCTTCTTTCACCTTAGAGTTACCCATGGTTATGTGTGGGTGCGCAGTTACGTATTGGCAACAGAAATCTTCCATTTCTTTTATTGTTTTAGGTTTACGTTCATGAAGGAAAGCAAGGAAAGACTCATTGACAGACGACATGACTTTGTCTCTAAGTATTAAGTCCATAAGTCCTTCATAAGTTTTTTTCCGTCTTAGATAGTTCAACCCATCGTGAGAAAGTAATGCGTATTCTTGCAATAAACTCGGAGAATTCAACTCCATTTTCAGGTAACATGTTTTTAAATTGTAGACGATAGCCGTCTTCGTTAAGCTGATATTTCTTTAACAAAGCGGCCCTGACAACCTCATAATTGTTCTTGTCAGGTTCATCCACCATATTTAATATACTTAGAGCTTTACCTGTCAGTATCCCTGATAACTGATAAACATATTTTGCTTTGTCTATGTTATGAGCTGTACATGCTTGTTCAAATCTGTCCAGATAGAACATTATGTCATCACTGGAAGGACTAAATGTTGGTAACTTAATCTTAAAAGTATCATTATTAGCCTTACCAGAAGATGAACCCTTGTTTGAATCATTACCATTACTCATGCTCGTCAATTTCAATTTTTCCAACTCTAAAGCTAAGACCTTTTCTTCATGTTCCATTTTTTGCTTTCTCTTTCCTCTCATCAGACTCTCTCTGTAATCTTCTTTCCTCAGCCTGAGCCTCTTTTTGAAGTCTTTCATTTTCAGCTTCTTTTTCAAGTCTTTTATTTTCAGCCTCTTTTTCAAGTCTTTTATTTTCAGCCTCTTTTTCAAGTCTTTTATTTTCAGCCTCTTTTTCAAGTCTTTTATTCTCAGCCTCTTTTTGAAGTCTTTCAGCTTCTAGCTGTAGCTGGAGTTTTCTCTCCTCAGCTTCCATTGCTTTATCATATCGAGCAGTTGCAAATTCTTCTAACTTATCACCAGTCTTCCCAAGCAATTTACCCTGCTCAATAAAGTGCTCAAATGTAGACATGTTGTCTAACATATGAGTCCAAAACCTGAAATAATTAACTAATTTATTTCAAACCTAAGTGTAACAAGTCTTAATTAAGACTTGTTATATTCACATCACATTATATTATCCCAGTCTCTGTGGGAAACAAGTCTCCAATCAAAGAACTTGTATATGAAATATCAGCACTCAATTCTTGATCATAAGTGCACTTCTCATTCAATAGTGCACGACACTATTCATCATTCATTTATCATCAGTGTAGTAGTAACAGTGCATTAGCATAGCCCATTAACTAATTACTATAACTGTAAACAATGACTATGTAAACACATGCAGAATGTAAACATTGAAAATGTAAACAATGCAAACAATGTAAACAATAACAATGTAAACAATAACAAAGATCAGCAACAATACAAAAACGTTCGCAGAAATCAACTAAAAATAAAGCAGAAATTAATGAAATATCACAAAAAATGTGACGATATCTGCGCTATAATTAAACAAAATACATGACACCACAGTGTATAAACAAAAATGTTGTATGAAACTAAATTATAGACAAGAGTAGGCTAACAAATACAAACAAATCAAAACAAAACTAAAGAATGCGAAATAATAACGAAAACAATATTAAAACATGTCATCACAGCTAACATAAATAGCAACAGAAGTCGCTTAGCAAATTCCAGTATCGGAAATTTGCAAACCCTACAGAAAACGCTCACAATAGACGACCTCTATGACGTGGCATAATCTAACGGAGACACCACCCAACCGAGAACCCGCTGAAATATAAACATATAAATATACAAATAACATATAGACATATAACATATAGAATGAGATGATACACAGAAGACTCAGCAGAAGTATAAGGGCACAGTTTACATACAAACAGGCCACTTAACTTATAGGCTTCCAATCGTAGAACAGCAGAAAAAAACGGATGTCAATCAACGTCCTAAAGAGCGAAGCTCCAACGATGATGGCACATCTGAACTGCTTCCACTGCTAACACGATGGTACAAGAGCTTCTGAAATACTGTGTGTTGAGTTGTTTCGGCACTTGACCTTCTAATCCAAAAGTAAGTTGATGGAAATCGGTACTTGGCCTTCTTCAGAAAACAACCCGTTTCAACCGGCACTTGACCTTCACAAAAACGACAGCACTGGAACCTTGACAGCAGCAACTTGCTTGACTTGCGTAAAAGATAACAGCAGTCCGAGTTATCCGGCAACATGTAACAACGCCGGGTACTGTCAAATTCTTGTTTCCGTCAAAAAGTTGAAATTTTGACTTTTACCGGGCAACGCCGAGTACTTTGAAAATTTTGAAGATGTTGACTGTATTGAAGAATGTTAATTTCTTGAAGGATGCTGATGAATTCTTGTTGAAAATGAAGTGGGTAAGGGACCCCGTGTTTGCTGGTACCAGAATCAAACCAGCTTATGGCCACCAAATGATGCGTGATGCCATATGATGATGGATGGTATCCGCATGTCTGGTTTTGTGTAGTGTGTGCAGATGTGTTCAGTCAAACAATGTTCATACAAAAATAACAGGGCAATCCACATAGGACGTCAGTAAACTCACGACGTATAAAGTCAATGATTCTTGTAACAGCCGTTGACGTTTTTCTTCATTATTTATTGTGGACGCCACAGTGACAAAATGGTTACGCGAATATGTAGGCACATCAAACAGTCATTATCACAGCAACATTCAATACAGCAATAGACGGTAGACAGCATTACAATGATGAGTCAGATGCATGTTATATTTCATAGTGCTGTAAATGTAGTCAGGTGAAAAAAACTCCATCCTTTTCTATAACAGCCAGGAGATAACCAGATGTATGAGATCAGTTCACTCTCCTTAGTCTGACTTCAGCAAGACAGACACGTCTGCCGAAGTATAAATAATGTCCTCAAAAATATCCTCTAGATAATAAAGGTTTTCCAAACCTAGTTCATTTAACAAAGTAGCAAGTAATGGTCCTTGGGACATGCATCAACCGATGCAGTACAATACAGCGACATGTGAGCTGGGAAAACATCTCGTGACGACGACTTTCGAAGACAGGCTATGAATCGAAATCGCTCACGACCCAAAATCGATAGAGTTAATGAAAAGTCAATTTACCTTGCCTTCAGGAAATACACAGAAATATCACGCCTCCCGACATGTGGGAAACACTAGAGGTATTATCTCGAATAAACGAAATATCCATTAAGAGGACTACACATCCCTGACAGACAAAAAAATAGCGGAGATCCCCTCTTCAACGAGGCATCTCTTTCGCCATTCAAATCGCTCACTCCACTAGTGGTGGGCGGAAACCGATCGACCAAAAAACAAGACCAGTCATGCGCAGTCCAGCGCAAAAAGACCACAGCTCAAAACTTAACTGCATTCAATACCAACGCGGGAAGACAAATGCTTACCGAGAAAAGTGACTATAAATTTCAAGCAGTTGTTGCCCTTGCGTTATAAAATAGATATTGTAATAAAACGATGTTGCGAGAAAGTCCTTCTCGCTCACCGTTCCAGAGCCCGCCAGGCGCGTTTCCTGAAGTGCAGCTATATCCACCTGAAGTCGTTTAAGCTCATCATTAATTATGGCTGTCTTCCTTACATCGTTTACATCCTGTAGGTTTTCAGATAGTCCAGTCAACATAGTCCGGACGTTCCAGCATCCCAATCTGAGAGTTTGCTTATTTCTATTTTTTCGATAATTGCTTGGTGCAAAATTTTCTGTCCACAGTTCGGGTTTGACCCTAATCCCCATGCACCCAATGGGGGAAGCAGACAGTGGCGGGACAACACCTTATTGACTGGGGGCTGCCCAGCTTGAAGCGGGCGGTAGCTGTCCAGTGAGATCCTAGTATCTCTCCCACTGTCTGAAGTAGCCCCTGGCGCCATGCCCTACGCCAATTGGGCAAAAAGCTTATAACCGGTAACTGCTACTTCCCGTTTTTTGCCGACACCTGTAGGGTGAAGCTGGAGTGTCCTCTCCAGGGCGCGAGCTTGGGCACAGTTATATGGAGATCAAGCTGTTGCCCATGCAGCATGTTCCCCCTCTCCACACAGCCGGTAGATCCAAAGGAACGGCAGTAGCCGATACAGTTTGGTACCAGCCATGTCGCAGGAGTTGCCAGAATAATGTCGAATCGACATTAGACTGCCTTAGGGACTCCGACTCCGGATTTATCCTCAGGGTTTACTCCCGAAGCCAATTCCATAAATGGATATTCCCGCAAGGCAGCGGTGGTTTGAATTCAGAGTTCCTTCTCTTAGATAAGCTACCAACCAAGGATCACGAGCCCTATCTGCCCAAAGCTGCTGGTTTTAAGGCGCCAGTCGCTCGCCTTTGCCCCTTCTCCCGTCAGTGGAAACAGTTCCGCCGGGCTCAAATTGAGCCACACGTGAAGGCCGGGAGCTGGACTTGGTTGTCAGAGGCTGTTTGAGGCGCGTGCCATAGAAGTATTTTATCTGCAGTGAGAGCTTATCCTCACTACAACTCCCGGCAATAACAACCTTTGGAACCACTAAAGATATACAGTAGAATAATCAATAATCGTGAAATACACTCAATTACCTTTACATTAAAGAAATAAAATATAATTACTCTTGACTTAACAACTAGAACTAGTCATCACATAAAGGAAATTTACCACGAAAACTCTCTCTTCTATTACTGGGGAAAATTACATTTAACCTACTTTCACCCACGTGTCCGCCATCTTGATACTTTTGCTACCAGGTTGATATTATCTAAATTCACGTGAAATAGCTTCATACCATATTTGCCTTTCTGATAAATGAAATAATCGCTCTTAAACTTTCACATCTATCTATCTATCTTTTTATCTCATTAAACATTAAAATAGCCACATCGATATAATTTCAGAATTATAGAAAACTAATTCTAGTTTAAATTAACTCACGTGCTCAAGGCATTTACAGCTTGGCTCTGTGTGTCTTACTTCGTCTGTTCTCTCTGGGTGGCTGATACTAGGAAAGGTCGCTGCTGGCTCGCTATTTCTATTATAAGCCCAGGTCGAATCACTCAATTTACTGCGCGCTAGGCGTATTGATTTGGCCGCATACCTAACACTCACTATATTTACTTTAGAAGGGCCCGAAAACAGAAATATACACAACTATTTCTAGAGCAAAAACACAATTCTACACCACAACTTAATTTTTAGGCATTATTATGGCCTTTTCATCAATCTTGAAGACTTTTTACACCCCAGCATGCTTCGCGCACATCGAAAATATGAGCGATAAATATGCCAAAAACAGGAAGGGGGCTGGTGTCATTTCCGCCCCATCACATATCCCCCTCCTGATTTTGTTGTCGTCCCGACAAACATCACTACCTCTGGCGGTTCACTTGTAACCTCTCAGATCGTTGATTCTGCGCAGGGCTCTTTCTGAGCGGCGATGCTTTGGGCTGAGCTTCTGGAATAGGTACAACCCGGCTGGGGACCCTTTTGGTCGTCATGTTCCTACGTTGACGGACTGGCAGTTGCTGTGGTCTAGAAGACTCGCTCACCTGTGCCGCGTCGCTGTCTGCCCGTGACATCTGCCTGTCAGTGCTTGCAGCTGTCGACTTTGAAGGGAGATCGCTCTTGACGTGTTTTCCACTCATTTTGTCTGGACGGTGGCTTACGTTCCCCACAATCTGCCTTTGATGAGTCTCCTCTGCTGAACCTTGATTTGCACTCCCTTCTATCTGCTTAGGACGGGTTTCCTCCCCTAGACAACGGCCAATTCTCTCGGCGCCCTTAGTGTGACAGTTGTCGTGGCCATCTCTTGGCTTGCGCCCTAAAGGCAACCTGGTTGTGACAGTCCGTCTAGGGAAAGAGATCCTTGAGGGACAGGAGGCTATCAAATGTTCTGGGGATTTGCATCCAAAACATCTCTTCGGAAGCGGGCCTTGAGGGCACTTGGCTGCCATGTGGTCTTACAGGTCTCCACAATTGTAGCATCTAATCTTCCTGGGCTTCCTCTGTGCCATGGGTCGCTTCCTGCTGCCCTTACACTCTTGACCGCCATACCGCATACATGTACAATGACTGCTTCTATGCCCTGGACCGATGGTTTGCTGTCAAACTCTACTCTTTCATTCCTCGCCAGACTCCGGAATCCCTTTCTGAAGATCTTGGTTTGATGTACGAATACATCAATACCTTCATCATCTGGCGTGATGAACCCCCATCCCCTGTGGACACTATACCACTTTCAAACTCTTTTTCGCCTTGTCGGTGTAGCTGCGTTTGTTGGTGCTGTCAGCTCACAGCTTTCCTCGACAACAGGCTGACTCTCACATACAAGAAGGTCTAGTTGAGGTTCCTGCGGACACACCTCCTCGTCTTGCGTTGGCTGTTCCCGCGGCTGGCATGGTGCTCTCTTTCTCTGCCCCTCCTCTTGTGCTGGCGAACTGGCCTGTGACATCTGTGCTAACTGGAACTTTAGAAGAGATAATTCTGCTTTGAGTGCCTCCTTTTCATTCTGATCTTCTGCACTTGCTATCTGCACCAGTGTCTCTGGCTTCTTGACTTCACAGAAAACAGCACATTCCCTAGGCCCCTGACTCCCGGTCTGGAAATTCCTGGTCATCTCACTGACTGGTGGTTGCTCGCTGTAGGCTCTTTCTATTATCTTGAGTAACTGCTCAGGGCTGGCCTTGGCTCCGCCATGTATCCTTAATTCTCTAGATACCCATGGTGTCACGTTGTTCCAGATCATGTCTAACTTGTCTTCTGCCCAAAAAGGCGCCACCTTCCACGCGGCCTCTACATCTTCCACAAACTCTTGCCAAGTGGGACTCCCCTCTCCACTAAATAACCTTATCTCTGGCCCCTTCACGTACACTACCTTCACAGGCGCATTAGCCATCTTGCTGCAAGAATGCACTGCTGGGTGTTTACAATATTTGTTCGTTTTCTGTTTATTTGTTTAATGTTTGCTTAGTGTCACTGATAGGGTTGTAAAAATAAATACAGCCCCTGCCTCAGAATCAAGAGTTTTATTGTTGTTCGGGTCGGTGCGAGTGTGAAAAGAGAGTGATCACACATCACAATATAATCATCATCATCAATGATGATTATATTGTGATATGTTTGATCACTCTCTTTTCACACTCGCACCGACCCGAACAACAATAAAACTCTTGATTCTAGAGGCAGGGGCTGTATTTTTTTTACAACCCATTCAGTGACTAAGCAAACATTAAACAAATAAACCAACGAACATAACAAAACAAAACAAAACACCCAACAGTGCTCGATTGCTAGTGTGTCATGTCGTTGTTCCTCTTCTACCGACACAGGGCTAGCCTAACTTCGTTTCTCTCTCGTCCGGACTGATACTGAAAAGGCCCGCTGCTGGCCATCACACGCTTTATATAGACCGCTAAGCCCAACCACTCAACTTAGTCCGCGCTGCGCGGATTAATTTAGCCACCTAAATGACACTCGCGATTTTGCTTTATCAGGCACGAAAACACAGATATGGCTCACAATTATCAAATATTACACACGACTACCAAATATAACACATCACAACTAATTCTCAGGCTTTATTATGGCCTAAACTAATGTATCTTCTTGTAGACTTTTTACATCCCAGCATGATTCGCGCACATCGAAAATATGGGCGATGAATATGCCAAAAACAGGAAGGGGGCGGGTGTCTTTTCCGCCCCATCACATAATTGTGATAGGGTGTGCGAGATGATGATGATGATTATATTGTGATATTTGATCACTCTCTTTTCACACTCGCACCAACCCGAACAACAATAAAACTCTTGATTCTGAGGCAGGGGCTGTATTTATTTTTACAACCCTATCAGTGACACTTAAACGCACGAAGCAAACATTAAACAAGTAACAAAGCGAACAATACAAAACAAAACAAAACACCCAACAGTGCTCGATTGCTAGTCTGAAGAAACAAACAAAGCAACGAATAGTTAAAATCATAGTAGTTAAATAATGATGCTCTCACATGCCAAACAGTCCTTCCACGCCACCCTCAACTATCACACACGCACACACTCGTGCGTGTCGTCCAATGCGACTAATAATGTGTTGTGCAAGAGGCTGGCAACCTCACCATGTAACACAGATTGCTACCGAAACCACTACTGCAAGGGCACACTCAACTATCACACACACATACTCATGCATGTCGTCGATGAGACTAGTATGGTGTTGTGCATGAGGCTGGCAACCTCACCGTGTAAAACAGATTGCTACCGAAACTACTACTGCACGAGCATCTGAATGCTTCATACGGATGAAACCACACTGGTGGCCCCATGCTCCCTCAGGAGCGGAGAAGAGAAATATATATCTTCAAGTGAGCCCACGTGCTCTCACAAACCATCCTTCGCATAACCATAATTAAATAATAATAAAATGGACATAAAATAATATTCTTCAACTACATGTACATCAAATACTCTCAATAATAAGAGTAAACCACCACCTCGAACTGATTCATCTCATTATTCATTACTGCATTCTGAACATGTCGTAAGTGACGACTGGTGCGCCTGGTAACAAGCGTGTCGTATATGACCCCTGATAAGATTGGGAACTCATCACACAAAACACATCGTTACCGTCACCGAGACAACCACAGCAATAGCATCAAAATGCTTACTGAGGGCTTGTAATGGACACCAGCTGCATTGGTATTTCCATGCTCCGCCGGGAGCAAACAGAGAAACACCTGTCTCAACGTGCCTTACGATTTACGCACGCTCTCCAGAAATCTAAATATATATTCTCACCTCAAAGTAACCCACTAAAGATATACAGTAGAATAATCAATAATCGTGAAATACACTCAATTACTTTTACATTAAAGAAATAAAATATAATTACTCTTGACTTAACAACTAGAACTAGTCATCACATAAAGGAAATTTACCACGAAAACTCTCTCTTCTATTACTGGGGAAAATTACATTTAACCTACTTTCACCCACGTGTCCGCCATCTTGATATTTTTGCTACCAGGTTGATATTATCTAAATTCACGTGAAATAGCTTCATACCATATTTGCCTTTCTGATAAATGAAATAATCGCTCTTAAACTTTCACATCTATCTATCTATCTTTTTATCTCATTAAACATTAAAATAGCCACATCGATATAATTTCAGAATTTATAGAAAACTAATTCTAGTTTAAATTAACTCACGTGCTCAAGGCATTTACAGCTTGGCTCTGTGTGTCTTACTTCGTCTGTTCTCTCTGGGCGGCTGATACTAGGAAAGGTCGCTGCAGGCTCGCTATTTCTCTTATAAGCCCAGGTCGAATCACTCAATTTACTGCGCGCTAGGCGTATTGATTTGGCCGCATACCTAACACTCACTATATTTACTTTAGAAGGGCCCGAAAACTGAAATATACACAACTATTTCTAGAGCAAAAACACAATTCTACACCACAACTTAATTTTTAGGCATTATTATGGCCTTTTCATCAATCTTGAAGACTTTTTACACCCCAGCATGCTTCGCGCACATCGAAAATATGGGCGATAAATATGCCAAAAACAGGAAGGGGGCGGGTGTCTTTTCCGCCCCATCATATATATATATATATATATATATATATATATATATATATATATATATATATATATATATATATATATATATATATATATATATATATATATATATATATATATATATATATATCTTCTTCTTCTTCTTCTTCCGTCCTTAGCCAAAGACCGACCAAGCAGTCAGAGGCCATCACGCCTTGTGGCGTCTTAAGGGCAACAGCAGATTGATTTTCTCTGTTGTAGTTTGCCATCACGCCTAGCGGCGTCTTTAGGGCAACAACAAATAGATCCATCTGCCATTGTTTCCGTAATCGGTGTGACAAGCCAACGGGTGATTAGCCCATTGGGCATATATATATATACATACATACATACATACATACATACATACATACATATATATATATACTGTATATATATATATATATATATATATATATATATATATATATATATATATATATATATATATATATATATATATATATATATATATATATATATATATATATATATATATATATATATATATATATATCTTTTTTTCACACTGTCTTTTATTTTATTCAATCACAAAGTAACGAAATTACTATCATAAGTCCTGAAGATTAATCTGTAATTAGTTCCTTCATGTTTGTGAACAATGGTTTGTTCCATACGAAGCGAAATGTCATTCCACAAGCGATATTCTTGAATTACACCGATCGAATATAAATGTATGTAAACGTAAGTTCCATCCGATGTGTACACGATACTTGATTTGTAGATCGTATCGGATTGATTTATACATGTATGGAGAACAAGCAAAGTCCCTTGAAATTTGATTGAAATTGATATAGTTAGATGAATATTCTGTTATCATGCGTAATGTTCCCAATCAATTATGTTGTTTGACTATCAAGAGTTGGATCGAAATTTGTAGACTTCTGTAAGGAACGTAACTTCGTGGCTGCTTATGCGTAAACCGTAAGTCTTCTTATGAATCTGAACGAAAAACTTGAGTATCTAAGTCTTTTTCTGTTCATAGGGTTGTTAATTATCAATTGAATCTGATGGAAGTCGCGACAGTGAGCCTGCCATCACATTTTCGCTGCCAGGGATAGATTCAATTTGGAAGTTGAAAGGTTGCAGTATTATTGCAAACCTCGCTAATTTTGCATTCTTGTGGTTGGCACGTCTTAGTGATGCTACAGACTTCTGGTCTGTCTGGATAACGAAAGGAGCACCAAGAACGTATTTCTCGAACTTCTGAATAGCCCATACTACTGCTAACAACTCTTTTTCGATCACGGAGTAATTCATTTCAGTATTGGTGAGCTTTCTCGAAATAAACATCGTTGGGTGGAGTTTTCATTAGTATTCTTGTAAATTACTACCTCTAATACCATAATTGCTGGCATCTGTGCGAAAAATGAAAATTCTATTAATATCTGGCAACCTTAAAATAGGTGGCCTTGAAAAGAATGATAATATCTGGTGAAATGTTTTGTCACAGTCTGCCGTCCAAGTCACTTTCACAGGCATGTCCTTCCTCAAAAGTGAGGACAAGACAGCCGTGATGGATGATAAATTAGGTATGAATCTACTATAGTAATGGACGAGTCCTAATAAACTCCTAACTTGTTTTTTTTTTTGTCTTAGGAATTGACAAATTTAAAATTTTAGATATATTACGGGGAACAGTTTGGATACACTCCGCCCTAATAATATGTCCAAGAAAAGTTATTTCATGAAAAGCCACTTGTATTTTAGTGGGTTTAGCAGTTAATTTTTTTTCTCTTAAGATTCCCAAAACAGAACGAAGTCCAGAAAAAAAGTTCCTCGAATGACGAACTAAATAAACATATGTCGTCAATGTATGTGATAATATCCTGTCTGTGTGATAAAATTTGACGCATCATGCGAATAAAAGTAGCCGGTGCATTCATTAGCCCAAAAGGCATAACGTTCCACTGGTAAAGACCTTGTGGAGTTGAGAACGCAGTATAATATTTGGCTTTTTCGGTTAAGGGAATCTGCCAATATCCCTTGGTTAAGTCTATTTTAGTAAAAAAATTTGCAGTAAACAGACGAATAAGTAAGTCGTCAAGAATAGGATGTGGTTCACTGTCAGCCACTGTTTGAGCATTTAACTTCCTATAGTCTACACATAGACGAATGTTGTTGTCTTTCTTCCTAACTATCACCAAAGGTGAAGAAAAAGGGGAGTTACTACTCTCAATAATACCCAAAGACAACATTTGGTTAAGTTCCATCATTGTCTTACTAAGATAGTGTATTGGAACCGAATATGGATGTACCCAAATAGGTGTATCATCCTTAAGTATTATGTCGTGACTAATAGATGAAGTGCGACCTGGCTGATCAGTTAGCACATCTGAAAAAGATTCTAAAAGATCAGCAATCTGTTGCTGCTGTTGCGGTGTAACCGACGGAGAAATGGTTACATCACGCCAGGATTCTGTGGCCTGTAAAGCAGGCACAGGTAAAGACATATGTACCTCAAATAGAAATGTCACAACAAATGTATTCTACAAGAAAAATTACTAACCAATCTATATAAGAATAGATGTCTACGAAAGAAAAGAAATGATGACTGACCATGCTAAGTCATCAAGAATATGCCTTAACATAGTACATGAAAAGTATTATCTACGCGAACTAGAATCAGGTACTAGTTGCAATCTCAGAGAATGGTGGTGAAAATACACACCATTGTCACGCTCTACAACCATTTGAGGATCTCTATTGTTACGAAATGTAACCACAGCATCACCATACCTGTTATTGGTAGGTGGCAACAGACGCACAAACCGAACGTCTGCCGCGTAATTAAAGAAATTACCAAGTGCCTGCCAGGTAGTTTCCTGTGGCAGATTTCGCACTAACACAGTGCGAGAATATGCACATTTACCAATATATGTAGGACTAACATGGGAACACGAGTGATGTGCAACCTTAGTTGCATGAGGTAAATTGCAATGTTTGTCCCTCATGTGTGTATAATTCTTTCTATAACCTGGATTATCTTGTTGGACATGAGTATGATGACTCCTACCCTGTAAGGGTACATTTGTAAGGCAAGTAGTAGTAGACAGACCAAGAAGAACCACGTACATTCTTTTTTTCCAATGTACTGGTATTAATTTTATTGAGCATCTTCCTATCACTCTTAACACCAGCCATATGTTTCAACATGTTACTCTTCCTAGGATACTCCTTTCCCTTGTTGACAACGTCAACAGTTTTCTTAAGATCAGTTGCCGGCTGATCATGTCGTCAAGACTTGTTCCCTGAATTGGCAGTATTCTGTCGAGGGAAGGTGTACTTGCCTCGAAATGATTTGATAATTCTCGCTGGGTGTGTTGATACCTTAGTATCACCCATAATATTGTCGTGTAATAGGTTTATCATCCCTTCTATTCAACATTATTTTCTTACTCAACACGACATCATCATTATTACCATTAAGTGGAATAATCTCATCATCCTCATCAGTTTCCAGAATGGTGCGGAGACCAAAATTGGAAAATGCTGTGCCACATGAATTCATTTTATTGGCACGAAGTTTAGCCATCGCAACGACAGCATTAGCATTGCTATAAAATTGCAAATTCTTCCTTTCCCATTGAATAATTCCTTCCGGGGTGCAATCTTTACTGTCGGGGATGCGTCCGACCATCAAGTCAGCTATCGGATTCTTTAACATGCAAACCTTAACATTACCTGTAAAAAATGGTGTGTTAACAGAAATGATTGCAGTTGGATAGTACTCAACAGTAACCCCAAAGGTTATACATGAAACATATTCATTTGTAGAACAACTTGGTTGGACCAGTGACTGCCTAACTCCAATGGTAGTGGATCCCGAATCTCTCAAAACTGAGACTACTGTACCATTAACTATCCCTCTATTGAATATTAGAGAGCCTGTTCCGTCATTAGCCGAAAGACTAACTTCTGGTGAACTGTGTCCGCAATTCAGCACTGTTTCTTTGGCCTTCTGAAAAATAACATTACAATCTTGGCAACTATTTGCCACATTATAGTTAACAGCATAACATGTAGAAGATGATTGCACCTGATTATTGTTATCTTGGGCCCTCGGGGTCGTACCAGTAGTGAGTGCCGCCCCTGCGCTGTGATCAAAGTGTGCCGGTCTACGTGAATGAGACCTCTGTCGGTGATGATTACTGGCATTATTACGTTGTCCCCCATAGTAGCTATTGTTTCTAAGTCTGGAATTTTGATTATTATTATTCCATCTATTCATCTCATCTCAGCCCGTAACCATTGTTATTAGTATTAGGATTATATGATCTATTCCAATTTGAATTTTGTTGACCATTGTTATTATTTCTGAACTGAGGTGACTGATGCCTGTATTGCTGTCTACCTCTGTTGAAATTCCAATAGGCATTATTATTTCTATAATAAACATTATTATCATTATTTCTTCTATGTGAAAAATTCCTATCCAGGCTATAAGCTCTTGATCTATCCTTACCATAGTATGCCATATTAGAAGCAACTGGTAGTGGTTCTCTTAATTAGGAATTAGATATGCTAACATTTGGGTATGCAGTACAATAATTTATTGCTATTTTTTCCAATTCCTCTATAGAGGGTAGTTTGCGCTCCTGTAAAAAGGAAAAAAATAGTGCGCTAACAGAGGATAGAACCTTGTCTCTAAGTAGCAAATCAACTAACTTATCGTAGGATTTTTCTACCCCAGCAAGTTCAACCCATCTATTGAATGTATTGCGTATATTCACAATGAACCCAGTAAAGTCTTTGCCTGATTCGGGCAGAAGAGTTTTAAACTTTATTCTACATCCTTCTTCATTCAAGTGAAATCGTCGTAACAACAAAGCTTTTATGGCATCAAAATCACAAGCTATTGTTGGATCAACATTCTGAGCTGCACTTGCGGGCTCACCATCTAAAAATTCGCTGAGTTTTAATGCCCATGCAGATTTATCTAATTTGTTGACCTTACACACATCCTCAAAGCGTAACAACCATGCTGATAAATCATCAAAATTTAATTTGAATGGTGGTAATTTGACATGATAATTGCTTTTAGTTTGGTTAGGTGAAAATGCATTAAGTGTATCAGTATTATTTCCATCTGAAGCCACTTGAGCTCTTAAGTTTATTTCAGAGATACGCATTTGTATTAACTCTTTTTCTTCTTTTATTTTTCTTTCATCTAATTCTCTTTCATGTTTTCTTCTGTTTTCTTCTTCAATCCGTTCTCTTTTGCACTCTTGCTAATCTTCTTTCTTCTTTTTTCTTAAGTTCTTCTTGTACTTTCTTTAATTCGGCCTTACGTTCTTCTTCTTCTATCTGCACTCTTGCTAATCTTCTTTCTTCTTTTTTCTCAAGTTCTTCTTGTTCTTGTTTAGCAATTGCTTTTTTTTTCTAATTTGACCTCACGTTCTTTCTCTTTTCTCTTTAATTCGGCTTTTCTATCAGCTTCCTCTTGTCTAGCCTTAGCTATTTCAGCCACCGCATAATCACGGAGGTCTTGTCCCCTGAAGCCAAAATCTTTTCGCAGTTTAACAAACTGCTCTAAAGTAAACATCTTAATCTAATAATATATCTATTTAGTCCAATATAAATCTTATTCAACAATAAAATCCGTACATCAATTATATATGTGCCGATTGGCTAACGTAGTACTCTGACTATAACAGTCAACTAATAATCACTCAATATGTTTACCAAATTCCAGATAATATCTAATTTTATTCTTATTTATTAATATTTTATCATATCATGCCCTATGCAGCTTGTGTAAACAGTAGTGACATAGACTACTAGTGCATTTTGATGCAATCAAACTAATCATCAAGTAATTTTTTTTGTCAAAATTAATCAAATGTTTTATATTATTATTATATTATTATTAATTTATCTTATTATAATTACAATATTAGTTATAAATGAAGAAATACAAAAGACACAATAAACCACGGTGTTACAACACAATATCACGCCACAATTGACAAATTACCGATATAAAAATGATTTTATGAACTAAGCAGAAAATGGGAAGTAGTCAGTGTTGAACTGAAAAATAGGACAAAATCATACTACACTAAAAAAGATGACGTCACTTGGACTCGTAGACAAACCGTTACAACACATATTTGTAAATAAATGATAGTCAGATTAGAATGAACGGGATAGTTTACAAACAATTGACAAAACAAAATGAATAAAAATGAAACTTAGTACAGAAAAAATACAACAAGTATATATGTAACTTTACAGCTAACGTCTAACATTGACCAGAATCAGATGCAAACACAGTCTGCCACGAGCGAAATCTCAGTGGTTGCTTTGCAAATGAAATTAGTCAACTAATGCTCTATTAGAACGGTTTCAGATCCACTGACCATCTGTAAGAGGTATTGGTTGATCTGAAACTCCCACCAGCCGCCCGCTAAATCAACATAGACACAACATTATAAAACATGTAACATTTAATATTGAGAGAAAAACATGCCTGCAATAAGACCGGACTTATAACTGCCTTGGGCCTTCTTCTTCTTCTTTCGTTCGCTTGAACTATATTGTCTATATCTGCAATGTATTTTCTTGTATAAACTTCACTGTCTTTTGTAGTTCATACAGAGGTCCTTATTATCATGCCTCCTGGCTCCACGGGGCAATTGAGAAGGACCCCCAGTAGTAGGGGTTGGGCCCTTCCGAGGCAGAGGGCCCGGCACTGCGCCTGCCTGGGTGTCCGTCACAGGGCGAGTGCCATAACGTTTTTCAGATATAGGCATACTTCCATAGCGCATGTGCGTGGCATCCTGATTGCTGTGGTGCGCCTCTTGGCTTGTTGCCTCCGTCTTCAGCACCTTGACTTGCTAGGGCAGACTGTGGTCTTGCTCGAGTGTAGGAGGGCCTGGCCAGTCTTGGTTTTTCAGCCGCTGATGGCTGTACTTGAGCCCCATCTCCACGTCAAGGAGCTGGCCTCGATGGGGTGCCTTGGGCCTAAAATTGTACTTATCTTTAAAAGGCGAATTCAATCGTCCGCACAATGCTGGCATACACCAACATCCAGGCATAGATGTATGGATTATTCACGATAGGCATCGTCGGCGTTGATTAGCTTGAATTGATATCCGTCTGGATGAATTTGACAACTGACTTGCTCTTGAAAGTTAACGGCTAATTGAAAGTCATCTTGGAAGGTTATGACGTCATAATTGTGCGTAGTGCGCATGTGTCTTGAACTTTGCAACATTTTACGCCGTTCGCTCGAAAGGAATTTTTAAAAACATTGTTCATTATTCTATAATATTTTGACTTGCGAATAATATTTCTTGAATTCTTCAGCAACCACGCTGGCCACCAGAGTTACGGGTCTGTTACGGGGTGTTGTTTATGTCAGTTATCATTCCCGTTTTTGTGGGTCTATCATCCGCTGAAGATGTATATTGATGAAATAAGGTATTCATTAATAAATCGAGGGTCATCATATTATCCTTCCGAACCCTAACCAACAGTTCATCAATATTAGTATTCGTAACTGAGCGGTATCGTGCTTCAACGTATAATGAATATATAAAAGGGCTCAACTGTTTAGCCAACCTTGAAGGTCATCAATGACGTCACTCCTTCTTCTGAGTCCACAAATATATAACGTATTTATTAACATTTACAGTTCAGTTCACATAGCAATTCACATATAATAATCTCCGTCCTTCTCTAACTTCATCTCCTATCAGTGTAGTCCAGTCCAAACATATAGATTAATAATTATCGTCGTCAGAACGTGGCAAGCTATATATACGCGTTAATGCAATGCAGTTAACCGATAGTGAGACATGCCCGTCTGCGAATATAGATCATAAACATGATCAAGTACTCCCGTATATGGACTTCAATAATTAATGGTTTCCTTAACCATTCTTACCTCCAACATAATTAGGCCTGACCCTCTAGCCAAAAATTCATAACGAAATACTTGCACTATCAATATCCTGGAAGTAAACAGAAATTGCATCTATCTTGTTCGGAGCTTATAATCGAAAGGGTGACCGTGAATCGTAGTCAAGCGGAACCATAACAATTTTGACACGTCATAAAGCTACCATACACTTCGCGTTCAATACATACCGTGAAGCGTGAAAATCATTCTTTATTTAACAAACATCTCAAGCATCCAATGTGCAATCTTACAAGTGCTCACAACTGTAACAGACGACATCGTTAAAACGTGTCGTAACATTCCCTCTTTTTTTAGTAATTATTTTTATTAATGCGTATTATTATTATTATATGGGAGCCGCGCTAGCGTAGTGGTTACCACATCGCTCTGGCGACTGGGTGATGCAGGATCAAACCCGGGCGACGGCATTTGAGGATTTTTCGTCGACCGGGATTTGGACTGGATTAACTCGAGACCTGGCGAGAACATTTGAAGCAGTGTTGTCGACCAGGGATTGGCGGCTCCTGAGCCGACCCAGCTCTAATGGGTACCTCCGAAATCGGCGAGTATTTGCCTGAATGGCGAGGGACACCTGTCTCTGTACAAGAAAAAAGGGATACTCACGTAAAATCAATGTCAGGTTAGACATTAATAATAACCTGAGATTTCGCCTCGAGTATTAGCGGGTGTACGAAAAAAAAAAATTTATTATTATTATTAAGGTAAACCCAATAAACACATTCTATTGAACAATCTATGCATTAAAAATTTTTTTTTTACTTTATGCATGAGCCCCCAGGAGTGCCAGGCCCGTAGGCTTCAGCCTACTTAACCCAATGGATAATCTGGCCCTGTCCTAGTGTCATATTGGGGTGGGGGGAAGCTACAGCGCATTTTAATTCAAAATAACAAAAAGGAATATTGGGATTAGTCTATATTCGGATAAATGATATTCTCCTAAATCTAAATATGTGAAAATCATTTGTCAGAACACATTCTAACAAGGTGTATTTTGATTTTCTAAATTGTATTATTTTTAGGAAAATGCGCTTTTCCTATGAAGAAAATCATGCTTTTCTTATAACCTTGTTTTGTGTTACTAATGTTCTTTAACTTGCGTATGTTTTATTCAATCAATATTTGGCTCCAGTACTTTCAATGGATAATAAAACGCATTTCTGATCCCATTTTTGATATCTTATTAAAATTTTGATTTATTGCAAATAATGTTGTAAAATTTTGAAAAAAGGTTAGATCTAGTATTTTTAGATACAAACTTTAAAGTTCTGTAACTCAGGATCTACTTCAGTTATCTAAAATCTAATCTGACAAAAGTTGAGCTTCCATTTCAACTTTGGTACTCGTGAGAAAACGCCTTAGGGAATTAAAATATAAGTAAAATCCAACATGGCCGTTGTTTCCGTGGCAACCAATAGCATTATACCATAAAATACGTTAATTTTGTCTGTAGTTATTTAACTAGGGCTGCTGAGCTCCTCGCTCTTTTGCAACCAATACCAAGTTGAAGACTCCTTGGTATTATCTATATTGTAGATCTAGGCTTTTCCTGTGGCTTTTCTGCCATTCCGAAACGTGTTGAGTTGAAGTCATGAGCTCAAATATCTCCAGCTTGGCTTACATTCACTACATATCATTTATTGATTCAGTATCCACTATCAGGGCATAATATCATTACAACTTCACAAATCTATAAACGCATCATCTCTATAATACTCAGTGTAGGACACTATTATCGGTAATGATCTGTGAAATAGTATCTGACTTACTATTGATCAAATACCATGGTTTATGTTAAAGAATATAATATACTACTCGTCAAAAGTCAAGTGCCACTTAGAAAAACCTTGGTTGAAACCATAAAACAAATCTAATATAAACGTAATTGGTATCAGTCAAAACGGCATTTATTGAATACCAAATTGACATGTCGACAATCTGAATGCTGAGCTATTCAAGACAGACCCTGAACTAGCAGCAGAACTATTAGAACCACTATTTGCACAAGTCTGGGAAACTGAGACAACACCAATAGAGTGGAGTAAAGGAACAATTGTCAAATTGCCCAAGAAGGGCGACCTTGCAGACTGCAACAACTGGAGAGGAATTACCCTCCTCTCAGTTCCCAGCAAAATACTAGGCAGGATAATCATCCAGAGAATTTCAAAAGCAGTTGACCATAAACTGAGGAAAGAACAAGCGGGCTTCAGAAAGAACAGAAGATGTGCAGATCATATATTTGCCCTCAGGAACATTATAGAGCAGTGCTCAGAATGGCAGAGACAGCTGTACATTAACTTTGTTGATTTTGAAAAGGCTTTCGACAGCATACACAGGGACAGCCTATGGAAAATTCTGAGGGCTTATGGAATTCCCAGCCGCATTGTTTCCATTATAAAAAGCCTCTATTCTAACTTTACGTGCAGTGTTGGATCGAGTAATGTAACTTTCGAAGTGAAAACAGGAGTACGACAGGGATGCCCCTTATCAACAACATTATTTTTGACAGTCATAGATTGGGTGATGCGCCAGACAACAGAGGGCAGTCCAAGAGGAATTAGATGGACAATGTTTTCTACACTGGAAGATTTGGAATATGCAGATGACATTGCACTGCTCGCGCATTCACACCAACACATTCAAGACAAAACTGATAGACTGAATAAGTATGGCCAGCAGGTTGGCCTGAACATCAATCTGAAGAAGACGGAGGTCATGACACTAAATGTGGGCAATCCTGAGCCAATAACAGTAAGGAACCAGAAGTTAGAACAGACAGACACATTTACTTACCTAGGAAGCATAGTAACACCTGACGGCGGAACAAGCAAGGACATTAACAACAGAATGAATAAAGCGAGAACAGCCTTTGCTATTCTCAACAACATTTGGAAGTCTTCCCAGTACAGCACAAACACCAAATTAAGACTGTATGAGAGCTGCGTACTTTCTGTGCTTCTCTATGGTGCGGAATGTTGGAGAGTAACAGAGAAGGAAATGTCAAAACTGTCCTCCTTCCACACAATCTGCCTAAGGAAAATTCTCCGAATCTTTTGGCCAAACACCATCAGCAACCAAGAACTACTTATTCGGAGTAACCAGGAGGACATGCACACCATCATAGCTGGCAGACGCTGGAGTTGGGTTGGCCATGTCCTCAGAAGGGACCCTGATACCATCACAAGAACAGCTATGCTATGGACCCCCGAGGGAAAGCGAAAGAGAGGCCGACCAAAAACAACTTGGCGGAGAACTGTGGAAGCTGAGATGCAAAGAATGAACCACAGTTGGGGCACTGTACGAAGGATGGCCGCCGACCGAGCAAAGTGGAATCAATTTGTTGCTGCCCTACAAGACGCCACCAGGCGTGATGGCCGCTGACTGCTTTGACGGTTGGCGGTTATGGATCAAAGAAGAAGAAGAAGAAGAAATTGACATGTCACGTACAGAAATGGAAACACTCATTCAAACGCAATGACGCTGTGAAGTGTGTCACCCACCTTTTCATCAGTCACACAATAGATATTGGACAAATAGACATTTCAAAATCGGGTATGACCACCGTTTGCAGCAAGGCATTCAAGACAGCGTGGACGCATCGAGTCCACAAGGGTCCGAAGAGTATCCTGAGGAACAGCTTGCCATTCCTGAAGCAGAAATGCAGTCAGCTGTGCAACATCCATTGGCAGGGGGTGATTTGTTGACAATCTTCGACCAAGGACATCCCAGATGTGCTCAATCGGAGAAAGGTCAGGTGAATGAGCTGGCCACGCCATCCTGATGATCACATGTTGCTGAATAAACTAATTCACCACACGAGCTCGATGGGGTCGAGCGTTATCATCTTGGAGCATGGCATTACCACCTGTGGCCTCCAGAGCAGGCTGAACAATTGGTCTCAAGATTTCGTTCTGGTATCTTGGGCCGGTCAAGTTGCCTTGGATGATGTAGAGCGGGGTCTTGCCGTGTCTGTAGAAGCCTCCCCAGGCCATGACAGATCCCGTACCATAACGATCCACCTCTCGAATTGTGTCATCAGTAAATCGCTCTCCTGCTCGTCTCCAAACTCGAATTCTGCCATCATTGAATGACACAGTGAAGCGAGATTCATCAGTGAAGAGAACTTGACTCCATTGTTGCTTTGTCCGTCGAATGTGCTCGCGACACCAAGCAACACGGGCTCTGCGATGAGCAGGAGTAAGAGGGATTCTGACTGCAGGACGTCGAGAATCCAGTCCAAATTCACGTAAACGTCTGCGAATGGTGCTTTGACTGACATTAACGTTCAGTTTGTCTTAGCTGATATCTTAGAGTGGAACAAGTCACCGCTCGATGGCGCAGGGCTTGCAACAAGAGGTACCGGTCATCATGTCTATTGGTGCATCTAGGGCGATCTGGCCGGTGGCGATCCTCCACACTTCCTGTGGCCTGAAATCTCTCCAAAATTCTTTGGATAGTAGAAGTGTGACACTGCAAACCGTCTAGCAACCTCACGGACAGATAAACCACTTTCAACCCACGCTATAGCCCTCATTCTTTGTAAGGTGTCAAGACTTCTTCTCGGTGGCATGGTTTTTGCAAATGATGAAACTACCCTATGTCTGCTGATTGTAAAACAAATTAAGAGTGAACTCTGTTCACGAAAAGTTGCCATTGCACGTGGAATGTCAATCAGCACGATTACTTCATGATAAGGGTGGATTTGTGCTGAAGTGGTAACTTGCCACCCTTATCGACACCGGGTGTTAAAGTGTAAGATGTAGGTGTCTTCTCTGATTTAGGATGTTGCTGTGTATGTGGTAGTGGAACAGTTCAATGGGTTATCACACAGGCAACATGACGTGTAGAGTCATAGAAAGGGTAACTTCGTTGTATAAGTTTCTTTCATTTATTGCACGCCACAAAACAGTCATGATACTTATGACATCAACATGGTTAACGAGTTCAGCAAGATGATATGGCACATTGAAAACAATTTCTGTAGTCAGCAATGATAGCTGTTGTATATATGCGTCATAAGACATCACAGTTCAATAGATTCAGAAATTCATCAATCATCGAGTGCTAGTTCGTGAAGCTGTATAAATAATAATAATTTCTATAACTTCTGCAACAGTGTCAGCTACAGATCTTCAATGTTCATAAACAATAATAAATGCTCCCATTCTGATGCTAGCAGATCAGTTGTATACAATAAGTCCGTTCACTGTCTGCACGTGAATAGCATACATGGGCTACAGGTCAGCTCGACCTTTATAATGTTCCTAAGTCTAACCATCTGACTTGGACGTGATCTCTGATATAACGAATCCTGGAACACAGACAACAGTCTTGTTGGTCTAGAGCGACCCATATATATTTAACTAGTTCAGGTATACAGATACTGGTGACTTAATCCTAGTCAAAGTACCTCTCCATTTTGCATCACACAGGCGAGCAAATAGGCGACAAAATGACGAACCTCTAGACGATAGCATAAAGTTCGATACAAGAGGAATTACCTTATTTCGGAAAATCAACCATGAACATATGCCTCCAGGCAGGCTGCATAATACTGGGAAATAGTCTAGTTAGCTAACTAACTCACTAAGACACTGTATTTCCCTCAGAGAATCACAAGACGCAGTTGCGTCTGCTCGCTTCTTAAACCATTTCTAAACTGCCCAACTGGGCGGAACACACAGAACGAACTCCCGGTTTTTGACATGCGCAGAACGACAATCTCTGAGTTGCCGTTCACAATAAGACGATTCGAAGAACATTCGAGATAAAAGTCTTACACAGTCGCGCCTTTTATGGTCATGAAAAGAAGCGTTAAGAAAGGTTTCAGACATCTACCATAGTTGACTGATACTACCAAATAAGGAGATGTGGTCACGCTTCGTTCAAGAAATTATAGACCGAACGTGTCTCTATACAAGAGAAGGCAACTCCTAAAAATTGTAGTTTCGATAACTCGGATTATGTCCCTTTGACCATAGAAAACATAATACACACTTCAGTCAAAAAAATGATCATACATATGAAAAATGTTTATACAAACGAAAAATAATAATGATCCGTGCGTAACATTACCGCACCCTCCCTGGAAAAAAAAAAAATGAAACATTTTTTTTTTTTTAAATCCTGGAGCCGGAAAAAATCTAGGCTCCTAACGCACGTATGATGCGTGGATATTTACCTAACAAATTAGCTCAACGCATGGAGCGACACTGAGATCATATCTCAGATCCTTAGAGAAAAAATTTATCTAAGTATACGCTGATATATTCCAGGAAGGTGCCACCAACACACGCCACAATGATGGCAACAACATAATGACAATCAAATTATACTCATACCAATATATGAAATTAAATATATTATGTGTTATCATACAATGTGTTGCAAATAGCGGTGTAATTTACTAATATACCGCACTATATTATTACATTATATAAAGTAACAGTAATTAATAAGTAATACATGTGTTGCTCTTCGGTGACACAAAACATTCAATAGAAGAAGATGTGGACATCATCCGCTCCCAATGTAGGACAGGACTTGATATCCTCAAAGTTCCACAATGGACATAAACTCGCAGACTTCAATGATGTGCTGCGAAAATATCAATAACACAAATCTTAAAGACAACTGGTAAATTTCTTAATACAATCCTGAAAATAATTTATTTAAATGTGGCCGAGTGATCTTTTGGCCCGTATATCACTAACTAAGCCTTCTTAGAT
Organism: Oreohelix idahoensis; assembly: GCA_024509875.1. Lineage (NCBI taxonomy): Eukaryota > Metazoa > Mollusca > Gastropoda > Stylommatophora > Oreohelicidae > Oreohelix > Oreohelix idahoensis. The sequence goes on from JAMPIV010009882.1 coordinate 147,759, forward strand.
AATTACATGGTACAATGTTATAAATTTCCCTCAAAAAAAAAAAAATGAGACAAAATCTACTAACATGTCATTATAACATTGGACTGTATATCAGGAAATATATATATATGACAGAAGAATCATGTGGAATCGTGTGGACATCTGGACAGAATGTCTGCCATTACATTATCCGAACCACGGATAGCTCGAACCGAGAAATGAAATGGTTGAAGAGCTATGGCATAACGAGTGGACCTCGAGCTCTTCAAGTTTTTGCTCTGAATAGCAGTAAGCGCTTTCTGGTCGGTTTCCACAATGAAATGTGCGCCTAGAAGAAATCTTTGTAACTTCAGAATAGACCATACCATAGCCAATAACTCACGGTCTAAAACCGAGTAATTCTTTTCTGCAGCGTTTAATTTCCTAGAGATATACATCACCGGATGCAAAGTATCAGAATACTCCTGCATTAGTGCTGCCCCAATCCCTGTTGACGAGGCGTCACTTCGAAGAACAAAAGTCTTCTCAATAGTAGGTAACTTAAGAATAGGTGGAGATGAAAATAGGGCTTTAACCTGGTCCAATGAGGATTGACATTCTTTAGACCAGCGGATCAGATTAGGCGACCCTTTCTTCAATAAAGTAGAAAGCGGTGCCATAATGGAGGACAGATTCGGAATGAATCGTCCGTAGAATTGAATCAAACCTAATAGACTCCTTACTTGTTTCTTCGTCTTAGGGACCGAAATGTTAAGTATTTTTGAAACATTGTGGTCCTCTGTCTTTAAAAGACCATGACCAACCCGATGACCTAGGAAAGAAATCTCGCTAAATCCTATAAAGGCTTTAGAGGGTTTTGCAGTCAAGTTATACTCGCGAAGAGTAGACAGTAATTCGTATAAACCCAAATAATGATCTTCCCAAGAATCACTGAATAGACAGATATCATCTAGGTATGCTATGACATCTGTACGATATGCGAGAATTCGCCGCATCATGCGTACGAATGTAGCAGGGGCGTTCATAAGACCAAAAGGCATGAAATTCCATTGGAATAAACCCCTAGGTGTAGAAAAAGCTGTAAAAGGTTTGGCACGTTCAGTTAGCGGGACTTGCCAATAACCTTTAGACAAATCTAGTTTGGTAAAGAATCTAGAATTAGAAAGTTTATTGAGTAGCTCTTCTAATGAAGGCATAGGTTCAGCATCGAACTTCGTAACTTGGTTCAATTTGCGATAATCTACGCAAATGCGAATGTTATTATCCTTCTTTCGAACAATAACCATAGACGAAGAGTATGCTGAAGTGGATGGTTCAATGATTTCCAAACGTATCATTTCATCCAACTCTTTTTCGACTTGAGACTGGAAATGAATAGGTATTGGATATGGTCTGACTCTGATAGGATTGTGATCAGTTAGCACAATGTCATGTTCTATGACATGTGTGTGTCCCGGGATGTCTGTAAGAACATCCTGAAATGTTTGCAACATCGAAGAAACTTGTCGATGTTCCTCAGCGGAAAGATTTGGAGAAACGGTCACGTTTTTCCAAGATTCCGTAGAATAAAGTGGGACCATAGAAAGAGGAAGATTGACATCAGAAAAAGTAGTTTCCTCATCCTGTATAACTGACAGAGATGAGTACTGACCATGAGTTGCTTGTGAATTGTCCGTAGCCTGGAAAATAGGCTGCAAATAGTCAGGTCTTTCATAAAATTCTGTGAGCATATTTATGTGGAAAGTTTTATGCTTTCCATCAATATCGACAACATAGTCGACATCAGAAATTTTGGAGACTATTGCATATGGACCTTTCCATGCAATTAGAAGTCTGTTCTCCCTTGAAGGAAGTAGAACGAGAGCTTTGTCACCTGGACAAAGTTGTCGTAGACATCTATTCTTATTTGCAAACTGCCTTGCCTTTTCTTTAGCAAATTCTGAAGACGAAGTTGCTAGTTTGCATGCCTCGATGATCTTTTGCCTAAGAGCAATGACGTACTCATAAGAAGATTGAGTCTCATCGCTAATATTATCGGCAGTGATTAGATCGTGAAGTAAAGACATAGGGCCGCGCGGTTGCGCGCCAAAGACAAGTTCAAAAGGGGAAAACCCCGTATGTTCATTGGGGACCTCTCTATACGCAAAGAGAGCCGCGGGTAAGACCCTGTCCCAATCCTGAGGATGATCCTCAGTTATTTTACCAAGTAAAGTTTTCAGAGTCCTATTTAAACGTTCGACCAACCCATTAGACATTGGGTGATAGATACTGCTGAGAGACCTTTTAATGTGTAGCATAGACATTACCTGTGACATAGTGTCTGATATAAGTTGAGTGCCATGGTCTGACAATATTTCTCCGGGAAAACCCAAGCGAGAAAATATCAGCCAAAGAGCGTCTGCGATATCAGCAGTTGAGATGCTCTTGAGAGGTATTGCCTCTGGCCAACGTGTGCACATATCGACACATGTAAGGATAAATTGATGTCCTCTAGCCGACTTAATTCTAAAAGGACCGATAATATCTATTGCCATTTTTTGAAAAGGGCGAATAGGAATGTCAGCAGCCTGGATAGGCGCAGCATGTCGTGGTCCTTTAGATTTGACCTCCTGACATACTTTGCAAGAGCGACAGTACATTCGTATGTCCTTGCTCACAAATGGCCAAAAGAAAGCCGCAAGAACCCTCGACTTTGTACGGGAAAAACCCATATGTCCAGCACATTGCGAGTCATGAGCATGTTGCAATATTTGCAATCTCATGCTCTTAGGCACAAGAATTTGTGAATGAGTGGACGTAGTCGAGTCTTGTACCATACGTACAAGTACGCCGTTCTTCATAGAAATCCAAGATTTCCTATTAGTGTTCTGATTAGGATCACCTTTTTTTGCTAGAATGAAGAATTTTTGTAAAGAAGGATCTTCTTCTTGCAATTTGATAAATGAGTCACGTGTAATAGTCAAGTGACTATCTTGGTCATTTACTTCATCATTATTAGTTAATGAAGTTTGAGGTGGATCCAGAGCATGTGCTCTTGTGACCACCGCATTGGTAGCTTCAATGTTTTGCTCTTCCCAAACAGCAATCTGCTGTGGGGTACATTCCCTAACTCCGTGAATACGACCAATAATAAGGTCCGCAATAGGGTTTGGAAGTAGACACGCGTGGACCTCTCCCGTGAAGAAAGGAGTAGCAATGTGTATTATAGCAGTAGGATACTTTTCTAACGTGCCACCAAATGTGACACATTTGATGACTTTTCCTGTAGCACAGGATGGATCTACAAGAGATTGCCTAACGCCGACAGTAGTACATCCAGAATCAAACAACACTGAGACTGGATTACTATTTACTAGCCCCTTATGTAATATAAGAGAACCTCTCCCATCATGAGCAACATTAGCAGGAAGAGCGGGCAAAGGATGACCACAGCTTAAAGTACTAACGGTTTTCGGATCAAATAAAGTACTGCATTGGATACATTTATTTGCCCTACCAAAATCAAAAGATGAGCATCCGATAGCATTATGGTCTTTATCATTATTAACCTGTTTATCTGCTCCCTGAGATTCTTGTTGAACAGAGTTTGTCTGTTGATATCTTTTTCTCTTATGTTGCGATCTACCGCGACCATTATTGCCTCTGCAATTATCATTAAAGTCCCTACTGTAATTTTTATCCTGGTTTGAGTTCCAGTTTCCATAACTGTCATTACTATCTCTATGCTGTTGAGAACCTCTATTATCTTGGTATTGAGGTCTCTGCATAAAATATTTTCCTCTATACCGATTACCTTTGTGAAAATTTCTAAAGTTAACCGGAGTAGAATAACGTGTAGTATTAGGTTGTCTCCAGTTCTGGGAAGAAGAATCACCCTGGAATTGATCACTATGGTTCTGGGCATAATTACGATTACTCTTTTTATTGAAATTTTTCTGGCTACCCTGAAATTTACGCATAAAATTTGGGCCATAAGGTGCTGCCGAAGCAACTGGCAGACCTTCTTTCACCTTAGAGTTACTAATGGTTATGTGCGGATGCGCAGTAACATACTGGCTACAGTATTCTTCCATTTCTTTTATGTTTTTAGGCTTACGCTCATGAAGAAAAGATAGAAAAGCTTCATTAACAGAAGACATAACCTTATCTCTAAGTAGTAAATCCATAAGAGCTTCAAATGTATTTTCTGTCTTAGACAACTCAACCCATCGTAAAAAAGTAAGACGGATGCCTGAGATGAATTCAGAGAATTCAACTCCAGTTTCTGGTAACATGGTTTTAAATTTAAGACGATATCCGTCCTCGTTAAGTTGGTACTTCTTTAACAATGCCGCCCTGACAACCTCATAGTTGTTTTTGTCAGGCACATCTACCATACTCAACAAAGTCAAAGCATCACCTCTAAGTATCTTGGACAGATGATACACATATAATGTTTTATCTATATTATGTACATTACATGCACTTTCAAATCTATCTAGATAAAATGTTATATCATCGATTGAGGGATTAAATGCTGGTAGATTAAGCTTGAAATCCTTAGCATTAGTCTTATTTGACACCTTATTTGCCTCATTAGCATTACCAGTGTTCAATAACTTTAACTTCTCTAACTCTAAAGCTAAGACTTTTTCATCATGTTCCATTTTTGCTTTTCTCTCATCAGCCTCTCTTTGTAACCTTCTTTCTTCAGCCTCTCTTTGTAACCTTCTTTCTTCAGCCTCAGCCTGTAACTTTCTTTCTTCAGCCTGGGCCTGTAACTTTTTTCCTTCAGCCTCTATTTCAAGTCTCTTATTTTCAGCTTCTTTTTCAAGTCTCTTATTTTCAGCTTCAGCCTGGGCCTGTAACTTTTTTTCTTCAGCTTCTTTTTCAAGTCTCTTATTTTCAGCTTCAGCCTCTCTTCTTTTTGCTTTTTTCCATTTCCATTTGAAATCTTTTTTCCTCCACCTGCATCTGCAGTTTCTTTTGTTCTATTTCAGCCTCTATTCTCTTTTGTTCAGTTTGTTCTTTCATTTTCTTTTCTTCCGACTTCAATGCCTTGGCATATTGAACAGTCGCAAATTCTTCTAATTTATCACCTGTCTTCCCAAGGGCTTTACCCTGCTCAATAAAGTACTCAAATGTAGACATGATGTCCAAAATGTGAGTACAGAACCTGAAATAATTAATTATCTTATTTCAATGTTAAATAGCAACAAGACTTAATAAAGTGCTTGTATAATCTCTATGTTGAACCCAATCTCTGTGGGAAACAGGAGTTGACACCAACTTGTATTATCAAATGTATAATAATATCACAAGTCACCTCTTAATTAACAGTGCACTACCCAAATCAGTGCATAATCATCAGTTATTTATCATAACTGCACTACAATAGTGCATAAGCAAAAAACACCAGTTTGTTATGATAAGTGCACTATAGACCAATAGTGCATGAGCATATATCAACAATAGTGAAAGCTAACTATGCAAGAACTATGTAAACAATAACAAGACAATGTAAACAATAACAAAGGTCATCAACAATGTAAACAATAACAAAGATCAAAGTCAATGTAAACAACAACAAAGATCAGAGTCAATGTAAACAATAACAAAGATCAGAGTCAATGTAAACAATAACAAAGATCAGAGTCAATGTAAACAATCAACAAAGATCAAACAATACGAAAACATTCGCATAAGTCAAATACACAAACAGCAAAACTAAAAAGAAATATGCGAAGATATGACTAACAAATGACGCTACAGTGTATACACAAAAATATACGTAAAGAACTGAATAATAGCAAAGGGGAGACCTACAAATACAAACAATCGAAATCGAAACTAAAAAACACAAAGAAAGAGAGAAAAGAAAAAAAGAAAAAAAAATATATATATACAAGAAACAGAAATAAAGCACAACTCGTCACAACTAAACAGATATAGCAACGATTGTCGCTAGCAAATTTCACTGTAGGAAATTCGCACAGTCCCTAACGAAAACGCTAACAGTAGAACCTCTGTGACGTGGTATCTTCTACTGCAAGACTCCGCCCAACCGAGAAAACCCGCTGAAATATAAACATATAAATATACAAATAACAAATAACATATAACATATAAACATGTATCATGAAAACAATAGGAGAAAGTGTGAAAGTACAGAAGGCTCAGTTAGAACATAAGGGCACAGTTCACAAACAAAACAGGCCACTTAACTTCTATAAATCCAGCGTCAGCACGGTGCAGAACAGGATGTAATCAGCATTCTGAGGATAATGATCCAACGTTGATTAACTTCTGCTCCCATAAACAGCCATGACGAAGGAAAAGAGCTTCTAATACTGCAACAGTTGTTACGGCACTTGACCTTCTGAATCTTCTAAATTGATTTAACCGGCACTTGACCTTCTGAACCCGCAACAGTACCCCTGAGACCGGAACAGTTGTTACGGCACTTGTCCTTCTTTTCACCAGATCAGGAAATCCATTCGCTCGGTACTTGTCCTTCTAATTTTACATAAACTTCAATATTGCCGAGCAGCGCCGGGTAGTTTCAAAATCAGCAACTGTCAGAAAATCCGGATACTTTCAATAAAATTTCTTGTAAGGTGGTAGTTGATGCTGTAGTTGTATCTAGTATGATGATGATGTCTGGGTTTGCTGACCCCCTTGATAGCTGGAATCAGAGTGAACCAACCTATGGCCACCAAAAATGATATGGTGCGCCAAAATATCAGATGATAGAACCAGCTCTGGCCACCAAAAATGATAAGGGTGGATTTGTGCTGAAGTGGTAACTTGCCACCCTTATCGACACCTGGTGTTAAAGTGTAAGATGTAGGTGTCTTCTCTGATTTAGGATGTTGCTGTGTATGTGGTAGTGGAACAGTTCACAGGGTTATCACACAGGCAACATGACGTGTAGAGTCATAGAAAGGGTAACTTCGTTGTATAAGTTTCTTTCATTTATTGCACGCCACAAAACAGTCATGATACTTATGACATCAACATGGTTAACGAGTTCAGCAAGATGATATGGCACATTGAAAACAATTTCTGTAGTCAGCAATGATAGCTGTTGTATATATGCGTCATAAGACATCACAGTTCAATAGATTCAGAAATTCATCAATCATCGAGTGCTAGTTCGTGAAGCTGTATAAATAATAATAATTTCTATAACTTCTGCAACAGTGTCAGCTACAGATCTTCAATGTTCATAAACAATAATAAATGCTCCCATTCTGATGCTAGCAGATCAGTTGTATACAATAAGTCCGTTCACTGTCTGCACGTGAATAGCATACATGGGCTACAGGTCAGCTCGACCTTTATAATGTTCCTAAGTCTAACCATCTGACTTGGACGTGATCTCTGATATAACGAATCCTGGAACACAGACAACAGTCTTGTTGGTCTAGAGCGACCCATATATATTTAACTAGTTCAGGTATACAGATACTGGTGACTTAATCCTAGTCAAAGTACCTCTCCATTTTGCATCACACAGGCGAGCAAATAGGCGACAAAATGACGAACCTCTAGACGATAGCATAAAGTTCGATACAAGAGGAATTACCTTATTTCGGAAAATCAACCATGAACATATGCCTCCAGGCAGGCTGCATAATACTGGGAAATAGTCTAGTTAGCTAACTAACTCACTAAGACACTGTATTTCCCTCAGAGAATCACAAGACGCAGTTGCGTCTGCTCGCTTCTTAAACCATTTCTAAACTGCCCAACTGGGCGGAACACACAGAACGAACTCCCGGTTTTTGACATGCGCAGAACGACAATCTCTGAGTTGCCGTTCACAATAAGACGATTCGAAGAACATTCGAGATAAAAGTCTTACACAGTCGCGCCTTTTATGGTCATGAAAAGAAGCGTTAAGAAAGGTTTCAGACATCTACCATAGTTGACTGATACTACCAAATAAGGAGATGTGGTCACGCTTCGTTCAAGAAATTATAGACCGAACGTGTCTCTATACAAGAGAAGGCAACTCCTAAAAAATTGTAGTTTCGACAACTCGGATTATGTCCCTTTGACCATAGAAAACATAATACACACTTCAGTCAAAAAAATGATCATACATATGAAAAATGTTTATACAAACGAAAAATAATAATGATCCGTGCGTAACACTTCATCTGTTTGGTTGTACGGAAGTTTGAAAAAAACAGATTAAAAATGCGAATTTATGGTCAGCAAACCAAATTGCACGTGATCACCATTGTTGTCGGTGAGTTGTTTTTATGCTTAACGGGCATAGAGGACTGTCAGAGGAAGATATTGCACCCATTTTTACTAAAAACTTCCTTCATTTAATCATTCTATGCGCTTATATAAAAGTGTATTGAAAATAATAGGGTGGCCCTTGAATTTTGACGAGTAGTATATTTACTATACATTTGATCTGACCTACCGCTGCTTGAATGCCTGCGATGTGTCCTTTGACATCATACAGCAGGGTTAAGACTTGGTCGTTGTCTTTTATGTAGCGTGCACCTCTCCAGGCAGCGGTTACTGAAAACAGAGATGGTGAAAACAGATGCTGATATTGAGACTACTACTGCTGTATTTATTACCACCACTACAACTAATAGCAGTTGCTATTTCTACTATTAAAATTTTTTACTCCTTATGCGACAACACCAAAAACGGATTCTGCTTGAAACAACTACTGTTATAGTGAACAATTAACTATCAATAAAACTAGATCAATGGACACGATAAAAATGACGTTTTACAGAAGAATGCTTATAAAAACACGAAGAGCGGTGCAGACGAGGATTTCCTGAAAAAAATGCAAGAGAAGACAGGAAATATTTTACATACATAAAAAAGAAGCAATCGACTTACACTGAGCACACTATTAGAACATATTAAGATAAAAAAAAAATTGGAATGGATAGAAGCTTTAAGCCACTGCTCACTGTTGAAAAATCTTGAATCACTAGTGTAAAAGCCCGTCATAAGACGGGAATTAAATTCAAAAGCACCAATACCTAACGGCAATTTTACTTATTTAAAAGTATTTAAAAAAAAACCATTGTGCATCACCACAATTCTATAAATATTTTTGTGCACACCATCATTTGCGCACTTTTCTTTGTCGAGTGTTACTATTTTCGGGAGAATACATACAATAGAACTAATGTCTAACTTTCAACCAAAGTTGCATCCCTTAGCGTGAGTGACAGAAAAAGCTTTGATTATATATATATATATATATTATATATATATATATATATATTGATAATTAAAATAGATTACCCGTCACCCTCTTTCATATTTTCTCTCCCTTGAGAGCATAGAGCCACCACTGCAGCAGCCACTCTAACAGGAAGGCGGTACAAAGCATTGACATGCTCTTGTAGCAGTGGTTAAAATAGATTATATTAGCATAATGTACGATTCATTGCATCACTGTAACAAAATTAAAATAAACACCAAGGATTGAAAAAAAACTGGATGTGAGGGCCCCCCCCCCCTTTCCTCCTCCCCCCGCTCGTTTGGGGGGTATGGTGTTTTTTTAGGTTTCGCCTTGTAACTGGCATATTAATGTGGGTGCGGGTGGGGGGTGAGGTGGTCTGACTACTAGTAGTTCACCCTTTCGCAGTACATTTCCGGTTCTAATATTTGAGAGTGGGCGATGAGTTATATTAGATTGACGATACGCACCCTATCCCGAGTATGTGCCCCTCAGACGAGTTCCCACTGCATGTGTAGAGCGCTAACCGATTCCCTCGCATAAATATGTCCTATATTATGTGTGGACGTTGCAAGAATATTTAGACTGCGGAATTCTGAAAAGTAAAAACCTATATTTGCCATGGAAGTGAACCTACAGGAGCCGATAATGAAATTAGAATGCCCCCTATACCCCCTAATGTTTCCCACTGGATAAACGAGGACACGATTTTCCGTTGTAGGGGACCCCTCACCTGTTCTCAGATACTACAAAGTGAAACCTTCTAATTCCAGCGTCACAGCAAGATCCCTACAGTTTGCGCCAGTGGGACAATAAATAAGTACTGGTGTCAATGGGGGGGGGGGTTGTGCAGCTGATTGGGAGTCCGAGGGCTCGGGTTATGTGTAGTGTATCCCGCCCCGCCCTAGTATCCCCTGTTGGAACGTGATAACCTAGTCGAGAGGGGTTTTTGTTCGGAAAATAAACTTTGGTGAGATGTAGCGGAACTTACCTACGCTGATACTGTGCCAAAATAACTCTTGTGCACAAAAAGGTAATGGCAATAGGTGGCCAAAGTAGGAAAATAATGAAGACCGTCGCTCGAAGTAAGATTGTTGATAATTGGGTTTTGAGCCTAGTGCTGTTGCGGACTATGGGCAAGTTAAGAGTAATGTAGAACCCCTATTTAGGTTATGCCAAGCAAAATGAAAACGACAGTCATTATTGTATTAAAAAATAAGCTGCGTATAATGGGCTTAGAGAATTCGTGGACGTGACTGAGATTGGGTGCTTGCTAGAAATTACAGTCCTTTATTCGTCCCCCGGTCACAGGCGAAGCTTTTAGTGGAATAGACAAGTGTATGTAGCCATCCCATCTCCGTATACCTGATCCGCCCCCAATATCAGTATGAACGTAATAATGACCTGCAGAAATCGTGTTGTTTATGAGTAAATAATGAGATGTTTATGGTATATCTCGCACTGAGTGTGACTCGTAGAATTTGTTACGCACCCTATGAGGGTATGGATAGTATATGCATCGATGAGTAAAAATGAGGGGGGGCACTTGCCTTGCCCTAAACCCTCTCGTAATAAAGAAGAAGTTATACCCCCAGTTGTAGAGTCCCCACTCCCCCACCCAAGTATTAACTGCATAGAAGTATATAGTTCCCCCATTATTACCCATCTGGGGCTGCCCGCATACAGTTGAACTCCGCTGGTAAGATGTTGCTGGATTAAGAAGCCCCCACCAGTAAATCCCTCCTAGGTAGAAGATACTCGGTGTAGTGTTTTTTTTTGAGTGTTTTTTTTATTGTGTTGTTATGATGTCGGGACATGCGAGTGGGTGGGGTGGTGCGGAGCGGTCATTGGTGGATCTCGTGGGTCAGTGGGCATCATCGCGAAGGTGACAGCGAGGGCGGAGAGCGTAGTAGCGAGAAGGGTGAAGCGGAATTGTGGCGCAGTAGTCTATTGGAGAGGTACATACGGACGATACGATTTGCCGACTGAGTGTTAAGGGTCCATTGGGAGGGCGCATAAGTTGTGTGCGTATATGCTGACACTAAGCATGAGGGTGAGAGACTGGTGGGTTGTAGATGTAGTGGTTTTGAGGGCGCAGTAGGGTTCGTAGGGGAGATGGTAGAAGGACACATGTGTGGCTAGGGACACAGTCTGGGGTACGAGGGTGGGACGAGAGCGCGAGCTGGTGTTTGGTACAAGGCGACGTGAGACTCTCGTAATACGGGACAAGATGAGGACTTAGTGCGTAGTAGTTTAACATGGTTGCGCATGTACGCTGGCATTTGAACCATCTGGAGGGTATGGTCTACAGAGCGGCATGACCGAGTGGGGGTGGGGTCGTCGGCGTTGCGTGGCTGGAGGACAGGTGCTTATGTATATGGGCTGCGCGGCGGGGCGGATTTAGGTAAGCGGAAGAAAGGGCGTGCGTAGGTGTGCTGTGCGCGCGCAGGTGGTAGTATGCGAAGGGGGGGTTATATGCAGATTATTAGTCTGGTTGAGTTTTAGGGCAGGTCTATATGGACTACTATGAGAAGAGTCGTTCGCGTCTTGTGGCGGGGAACGGTGGGAGCGGGACTAGCTATTCTCGTGAGATGTCTATAGCATGGTTGGGTTGATGTGTTTCACAGATTGTGACCGAAGTATGCAGAGGCGCGAGATCATGGACGCGAGTGGGTGGGACGGGTTAAGCGGCTGGGAAGCGGTGTGTGCGGATGTCGACTCTCTTTCTACTAGGAGCGAGCTAGATATAGCCGACAGTCTGAGCACGGGGGGTTGCGGGTGTGTTCGCGACTTGTAGTCCAAGAGATGAAGGGGGTCATGCAGGATGTAACTAGGAGCGCGTATGTCGGATGTTGGATGTCGTCGGAGCTCTGGGTCTTTGGGTCTGGTAGTCTTATGCGTCGAGATATCGTTGGGACTCAGGATATGTTCTCAGAGTATGCGGATGGGGACGCAGCACACATAATCTCGTACGAGAGGGGGTGTTGGAGCGGACATCTACGTGTTCGCGGGTAGGATCTCGAGCGTTTCGTTCGTTTATAGGGTGTGGTGTGCTTTTTATGGTGTAAAGCGTCGAATGAGCACCAGGATAAGGCATGATTCCGCGTAGTGCGTAACATGAGATCTTGGACATGTTTTATTTAGTTAGACTTTACTGGTGTTTATATCTTTTGTGATGGGCCTTCGGTTACAGACACTTAAGGGGGATCGCGCGGGAGCGGTGGGACGGACTAAGGTCTTTCATAGAACAGTTCATTGAGATCTGAGTCAAAAGGGGGCGGGGGCGAGATTTAAGGTCAGAGGGAGGAGATATCTCACTCAGATGTACTCTGTGATGACGATGAGCGGTCAGGACTCAGCTGCGTGCGGGTCGGTCTTATGAGCATTGGCGGAGAGGTAGGGCGTGGGCCGCGATATATGTATGCTGTGATGGGCAGCTACATATGGATGAGGTGTCGCACACATAAGGCGGGCTGGCGGCTCGAGTTCGTGGAGAGCTCGGGAGTGGGATGATCTGCGGCCGTACTTTGTATAGATGTATATATTCAGTGGCGCGATGGGACAGTCATGATATCATACTTTGGGGTCGATATGGTAGCACGAGGCGGACACAGGTCAGGGGAGCGGGCGGTGATGGTATTGACTATAGTCGAAATAATCACGTGTATAGTGTGACAGGGGGGGTTAGGTTATGAGCGTATCACTTAGAGTCGACTTTTAGGGGGGGCGTGGGAGGGGCGCTGTTAGTTGACACTGGAGTAGAGGGAGTGGCAGGTTCGGAGAGCGTGATCTTTAAGGTGTCGCTCTTGAGGGGGTGAGTCACTGGAGGCAGATGGGAGCATGACTCAGTCTCTCTATAGAGTAGGGGGGTGTGTGGAGCGGTCCCTGCCAGCGGCGTAGGGAGTGCGTACGTTGGGGCTCAGAGGTGGGGGGTGTTTGGCAGTCTAAGAACTTGTGATACTGGCGTGCCGAGGTGCGAGGGCGAGGGTGCGGACTTTCAGATGATTTTTAGTGGCTGGGTGGCGGGAGAGAGCGACGAGTTCGAGCGACGCAGGAAATGCTGGAGCGAGATTGCTAGGCGTGTTATGTCGGGATGATCGATAGCCGCTTGACTTTGGAGAGTGACATTAGTCTCGTGGGACGCGTGTAGGGGGCGTCCGCGTACTCTGCTCTACAGGTCAGGGTGTGGGACAGATGAGGTTGTGTCTGTGAATGATGCGCTATGAGACCTGTTAGCTGGAGCAGAATGTCGGGCATGGGCATTGGAGACTATGTGACAGAGGCAACGGGTCTATGCCTTTTGGGCGATCTAAAAGCGCGGCGCGTAGCCGTGAGGCACAATTGAGGACTTGCGATATGCTGGCACACGTCAGGGCGTGCTCGCGTCGGGGATCTGCGCTTCTAGATGGAACTTGTATCCGCCGAGGAGGTCAGTAGTAGTGGCGGAGATCGGAGAGACAAAGAAGGCGCGTGGATAGCTTATTCTCATCTGCTGGTTCGGGTATACGTCGTTGCATGGTCAGTGACTGTCTCGTGGCTCAGGCGCTTCTCGAAGGGCTATCGGTGATCGTTATGTCGGTGAGGGGGCGATACGAGAGACGCCGGAGGGCTCTAGATCTAGTATTGATGTCACAGGGAGATGGGGGACAGGGGGTGAGACCAGTCGGTGAGTAAGGAGGTCGTCCGAAGCTCTCGGTCATATAAGGATGAGAGACGACTTAGCGTCTTGTGATATAGGGGGGGAGCTTAGGGGGGGGGGGGGGGGGGGGGGTGGGGGGAGGGATATTATATGTGTCACAGTATGAGTTAGAGGCACAGTTGACATGGTACGACGAGTAATGGTGGTTTAGCGTGTAGTGGGGTAGTTATATTCGCATTGTGCTTTGATCGATACAGATATGTTCCAGAGTGATCTGGGGTGCCGTCGAGCGGTGCACTACAGGGTTAAGGATGAGCTGGGATACACTGCAGAGAGCGAGCGGGGACTCGTTGGTGTGTTTGGTGGTTGGTGTTATGAGGATAGTCGAGCTAAGTCGGTGGGTGGTGGGAGATTGAGTGTGGTTAGGGGGTGGCGGGGTGGTGGTTAGATGTGTGTATTCTGAGAGGGACTGGGGCGGAGTAGTATTTTTGGGGGGGTCGCGATAGACACAATATAGGGTGCGATGAGCTCGATAGATAGGGTCCTCGCAGTTCTCCGGTACGATATCAGTGTCCCTGCTGAGTGTAGTGGTTAGCTAGGGGAGGGTGAGGCTAGGAGGATTCGCTATTCGGGAGAGTGAATATATCTCTGTCTTAAACTGAGATGTCATGATCTCAGAGTCGGCGGTTACTTCGGAGAGTTCTTGCTAGCAGAGATACCTGAGTGAGAGCGGGGCTTACGTGACAAGTGATATAAATGCTACACTATGTAATCGTGTCGTCTGCTATAATAAAGTAGACTATATGGGATTGATAAGCACAGTCTACTATATCGGGTAGAGGTGTATATATGAGTCATATATACGGTATGACTCAGCTGATAGTAAATCTTGGGCGAAGCAGTGTTCTGCATAGAGTAGCGAGTAAGACTTAGTGTAGAGAGACATACCTGACGCAGACCTGTGGAGGGCAGTCCTCGGTAGGGCTCGGTAGGCTTGCCAAATTGACTGGCGTCAGCATTTAAGAACTACAAGCATACAAATGTATTCACACACGAGTATAGGAAGACAGGAGGGGTGGAGGACGCCCTGGTTGTTCGTCGATATAGAACTAATGGTGCTGGTAGCGTGGGGGGGGGGGGTGCGGATGCAGCGTGCTGGGAGCGGAAGTGGAGCAAATCTACAGACGGGGGGCGCACGAGACACGGGATAGATGACTATCAGCCTTGAAGTGTTTGGGGTTAGTGGACTAGAGCATACAATGCTCTTATAGTTATCATACTTAGTAATAAAGTAGACGTGTTCGTAGATGTACTCGTGACTTGCGAGGTGTCGCATGGTCGTTATCACGATAACACCTCATGGTTCTGTGATATTCTGAGGGTGAGAGATACTATGACATGAATGTATATGAGGCAGACTAAGTGGTGGGAGTGTTCTATGGGAGCGTTATCTAATAGTCCTTCAAAAGTTATGCACTCGCATCGGCTCTCGGTTTGAAAAGGCGGTCGGGATTGTGGTGAATGTGGTAGTCTAAGGATATGTCTTGACGAAACTGAGCGTCTAGAGGCGGGGCTTCACACTAAGAGTGTGACAATGGACAGTATTTTGTTTGTTAGACAAATTCAGATGAACGGTTACGTCATCGTGTCGAGATAACGTGACACATGGGTTGTATATGAAGTGGTTGCGTGGGGGACGAGATCCGCGGGAGAGGGGACGTGTTCTGTGGTGTATCTCTCACTCGACTTCTAAGAGATGTTATGTGTCATGCCTGGGTTGGTTATTCGGCATTGCTGTCCTAGTGGTAGGTGGCTGGCCTCTTCTAGCACAGCGGGACACAGAGTGGCAGCATCTGGTCTGGTTGATATTATGTTGATTTTCATACTCATCTAGTTGGTGTGTGTGGCGATGATAGGGATAAAGAAGTCCATGACGCGGACTACTGTTGATGGGATGGTTATCTCATGTCGGACATGCTATCAGCGGATACTGTCAGCGTGGCTGCTGAGCTGGATCTGTTGATGTGAGTGCTTCTGCCGGGGAAAGCGGGAGGTGTGTGTATGCGAGGTTAGGTCGAGCTCGTTGGGATAGTTATTGAGGGGAGTGCATACAGGAAGGGGCTAGGTTGCGGCCATACGAGGACATACTCTCAACGGATGGTGCGCTGCGGCCGCGAGGTGGAGCTACAGTGTGAGGTTGATCTCGGTGTAGGTTGGGGTGGCGTGCGTCAGTGGCGGTGTCTATGGGCGGTGGGCGTGGTGTCTCGTGCATCAAGTTGGCGCGCTCGTCTGTGGCTACGAGGGGAAGCAGGGGCTAGAGCTCGGCAGACACAGGTGCGGGAGGAGCTGGTCATGATAGGAGCTCAGAGCATGGGATCTTGTAGGGGTGCTGAGTATGGGGACTAATGATCGAACACGTCCGTCTACGTGTCTATTACGGGGTCGAGTCGGGGTGCGGGGCATGTTAGTTCGCGGGCGATACTTGGTACCGACAGTGATAATCAGGTGCTATCGACTATACACAGATAGGGAGATATATGCGGGGGAGGGAAAGTGATTTGCACGGTAGGGAGGGTGCGCGGGGGTGTCGTCTATGATTACTCATAGTAGTAGTGTTGCGATCGACAGGAGCTGGGTCACACAGGTGTGGCACAGGTTAATCGGTGCGTGGCGGCTGCGTGTGCGGTATATTGTGGCGACATGTGGGGGGGCGGCGAGGGGATTTTGTGTGCACGCGCACGGGCAGAGTGGAGACTTGTGTGCACGAGTGTTTCGAGGGTAGGGGGGACGGAGTAGCATATGCGTTAGTTACAGGACATGAGGCAGCGTGAGCAGTGTGGGACATACAGTGGGCGGTCATTGACATCTTGGGCGCGCGAGAGACGTCTGTCTATGGGGGGGAGTACTAGGGGTGGTGGGCTAGAGTGGTTGGGTGGTTAGGCTACGAATGTAGAGGGCGAGTCGAGGACAAGAGAGGTGGGGACTGGATTCGGGACGTGGTATGGTGTCAATGTATGCGATAGATGTCTAGTCACGCAGGGGTGCGCGGTCGGGTCTGTCTCGTGATGGAGTAAAAGAGAGTACTAGAGCTATCGGAGGGTGCTTTGTGGGTCGTAGAGAGAGAGAGTGAGCGGCTTTGACACGGGTGCGATGTCGCGCAGGTATTGAGTAGAGAACGGAGATGCACTGTATCTCGGGAGGAGCGGTGAGGACTCGTACAGGAGGAATGGATAAGAATCAGAGGAGGAGCGTTGTGGTGTAGGATATGAGGTCTGTGAGGTATGACGCAGATTTACGACGTGGCACTCTGGCAACACAGGTGTGGAGAGCTTGAGTGCTAGCTATAGACGAGCGACGACATCTGCAGTGGGGACACATGAGATGTCTTGGTGTTGAAACTTCTACTGTTTGACTGCTCAGTGAGGAGTCCAGATCTAGGGCGTGAGATCTACACTATTCATAACAAGGGGTATGAGGTGGTGAGAAGGCGTGGTGGATAGAGAGGGGTTGTCACTGGGGGTCGGATGTTTCTTGTCTCGGCGATGTGATGCGCGAAGGGAGGGGAGGTACTGCTCGCGGCTAGGGGGGAGTCAGACGAAACGCTGGCGTAGTCATGATCAGAGTATTAATTTAAAATAAAACGCATTTGGGTCAAATAATTCATCGTCAGATGAGCTATCTATGTCCTTGTGGCGTGGAGAGGCGTTACTAGAGCACTGAATCAGTGCACAGCATACTTAGTTGGGTGGCGAGGATTAATGTGTGGTGGATGCGCATCACGTGTAGACGCTGGGTTGACAAGTACGCGGGCGCGCTATTGTAGTATTGACTACTCTCAGCGATCATATGTTCACATCTCGGTGTGAGCATGTTGGATGATGTACACACATAGAAGTTCGGGAGCAGGTAGAACACATTAATGTTATGTTGGTGGAGGGAGGGAGTGAGGGATGGTGTGACAGATACAGATGGTAGGGTTGATGAGGCACGGGGGTGTCGGGTCTGTTTGGTACTTGTGATATGGTTCAGATAGTCAAACGGAGGGGTGATTGAGAGAGGCCAAGACGCGTTCGAGGTGGAATATTTCTGGGACTGTGCTGATTGCAGATTAATGTATGATGAACGGTTATTTTGTGAAGTTGTTTGGGAAGTGGTTAGTTGGTAATTTGTTTGGTGGGTTGGTGCCCCAACACGTGGGTGGGGGGAGGGGGGGGGTGGGGGGGGTGGTGTGGTGGTTGGTGTGGGGGGGGGTGGGGGGGGGTGGGGGTGGGTGGGGGGGGTGTTGGTGTGGGGGGGGTGGGGGGGGGGGGGGGGGGGGGGGGGGGGGGGGGGGGGGGGGGGGGGGGGGGGGGTGGGGGTGATGACATTGTTGTGAGTGATGAGAGATATGAGGTATGTCTGCATCTAGGGGTCTTATGATGAGTGAGTGAGTTGGTGTGGTTTAGATTTATGTATGGATGGGGTATGGTGTGGATGGTATTGGATGATTGTATTATTGGGATTGAGGGTGGTGTTTTATGGGACGGCATGACTGTGAGGGTCTACGTGGGGGGGTATGTTTTAACTGGGTGTGGGATTGGTTTGGGCAGGTGAGGTCTATGGGGGTACGGCGGAGTGTGAGAGAGAATTATGACAGGGGGGCTTGGGTCGTAATGGGTTGGAGTTGGGCTGGGGAACATCACATGTTGACTATGGTGAGAGAGCAGTGTGGAAGTGTTTTGGCACATCTCGTGACGGTAGATGAGTACAGGAGTGGGTTTATATGTGTGAAAGAGTGAGCATGGCGGTAGGAGTGAGTTAGGAGCGGATGGGTGGATGTCAGTTTATGTGTGTGTCAAGGGGGTTTAGGTGCGGATGGAGTTAGGGGGTATGGAAGGTTGGGTGTTGACTGTATGAGTTGTGAATTAGTGTGCGAGGTATCGATGTAGGGCAACACGATGATGATGTAGGTGGCGGAGGTGGTGATGAGAGGGGGGGGTAGAGGCGGGCAATGGTCAGAGTGGGTGGCTGTGGGGGAACGTATTTAATTCTTGTGCAGAGTGTGTGGTGCTGTCAAAACTCTGGAGATGTGGGGGGTCTTGGTTGAGAGAACATGAAGGTGGTGAGTGGGTATCGCACTGTGGAGGAGGTTTTGGTTTTAATGGATAATTTTTAGGGGGGGGTGGGAGAGGGGTTTGGAGAGATGGATTGAAGGTAGGTAGGTAGCCACAGCTTACGTGGGGGGTGGGGGGGGGGGAGTCTATTATGTTTAGTATATGGTTGAGAGGTGGGGGTGAGGTAGGTAGGTGTGTGTTGGGGGAGTGTAGGGGAGAGGGAGTGAGTGGGATGATTGGCAGATCCTGTAGTTCGCGCTCTCAGATCGGGCACACACTATGCTATAGGCGCATTGACTGAGTCTCTCTGAAGTTCTTACGAGAAGTATGAGAGGTGAATAGTTACAACTAAACTAGGGGCGAAGACAATCGCCTGCGTAGGTACGGATAACATGCCTCATAAAATAATACGATACTCTAATGGTGTTATTAGTTTGGGGTTTGTGGAATGACCACGGCAAGCGAACGAGGACTAGTCTCACTTCGAACAGTGTGTGCCTGAGGATTTGACGCGGGTGCCACGTGTCTTGTTAACGAGCTAGTAATCTGTCATATGCGGTTCTCTATACTCTGCATCTAGAATTCAATTGGTATTTCTACTCACAGGTTGTCTAATGAAATAGGAGACCAGGATTGCACACTGAGACAAGTGATATTTTTGAGTCTTAGGTTTTGGGAGAGTTTGGTTATTAAGTGGTGGATTGTTATTATCTGATGGAGGGGGATGAGCGTGGTGTCACAGTGAGTGCAATGGTTACTGTGGGTGTCTCATTGGGAATCTGGGGTGCTGTGGGGGACAACTATGGACACGGTAAAGAATGTAGATGGCTGATGTGATTACAACGTGTCTCGCAAGAGGGGTGGGAGGTGAGAGCTGAGAGGTAGGGGAGGGGGGAGGGGGGGGGGGGTGGGGGGGGGGGCATAGGGGGGCTGGTTAGGGGGAGAGAGCGGTGTCGGTGGTGTGGTGTGAGACGAGGTGGGGTGGGTAGGGTGAGGGGAGGAAAGGGGGGGGGGAGCGCGATGAGAGCATGCGAGTGATCGCATAGGGGGCGGACTTATAGGAGGGATGTTTTTGGCAGCTGTGGATGACGTGATAGGTCTTTGTGGGGGTTGCGTAGGACTAGGCTTCAAAATGTTGAGTTGATGAGTGTACGGGGAGACGCGGCTGAGGGCACGCGGAATGTTGCGCGCAGACTAGGTTGGAGGTCTCCCTCGCTGTGAAATTGTGATTCATTGACGAGATGGGCTGTAGTCACTGGCACGTCTGAGGGGAGTGTGGTCATTTTCTTGAGGTGTGATTACTTGTCATATTATCGGAGGAGCATTATTGTGTTTAGAAGGGTAGATATGTTATAATGAGGTTTTGTAGGGTGTTACATGTTAGTGTAGTGAAGGTTCGGAGAGTATACCAGCGACGTGTGGTGGGGGAGAGTGCGTCTGCGAGAGGTTTGCGGGTGCTAGTTCGGTTGCTCGGTAGGCGGGCTGCGGGTTGGAGGAGAGCACTGTCCTGAGGAGAGCGAGTTGTTATGGATACTAGATGGTGTGGTGACAGGATGTGACGTGGGGGGGGGGCGACTACACTCAGGCGAGCGCGAGTAGGGGGGAGGCTATGCGCTAGTGAGAGTAGGAGGAGCAGCTGTGGCTCTGTTGCGGCAGATGCATTAGCGAGCTCTTTCTGTACAGCGCTTGGACAATGTGTGCGGTGGTGGGCGCTTGAGAGCGTGAGATATGGGGAGGGTCATGCTCTCTGGGTGGGCAGAGTCTGGTAACAAGTCAGAGGGTACAGTGTGTGGTGCGATCTTTCATAGGCGTTCTAGAACAATATAAGTCGAGGATCAGCACGATCTGAGGAGCGGACTCTTCAGCGGACAAGCGAGATGCGGTGCACTTGGAGCAGGTAGTGCATGGTAGACGTAACATATGGCAGCTCGTAGAGTCCAAAGCGAGATCTACGTGTACATAGCGTGGGTGTATTAAGTAGCGGACTACGACATAGAGGTCGTGCAGGATACGTCGGTTCAGCATCGGAAGAACGGGACGCGAGATCTCAGAGATCGGACGACGTACCGCGGGCAGGGATGGGTAGGCTCTAGCTAATTCTCGGTGGTTGCGGTACGATGATATAATTCTCTAAGGTTGTCAGGGTAAGGTGTGAGAGAAGTGTGACGGGCACCAGGCAGTCCGGGGTTATCGGACGCTTATTCTAAGGCACGCGTCGATAGCACATATGGCTATAGGGGCGGAGGGAAGACATTGATGATCTGAGAGTCTGTGGATGGGGGTGCGGATAATGATTTATTGAGAGATCTGGGATAGCTCTCGTAGTATGTTTCTTTATACGAGGATTTTCGATTATATTGGGGGAGGCTCCGAGACTACAACTAGGGTTATGAGTGAGACTGATACGAGCTAAAAGTCTGTGGTGATGTTGACGGAGCATTGATATTGGTGAGTCTAGTCACACACGAGAGATAGGGAGACTTCTAGACGGATAGGACACTGAGGCTACAGCTCACTTGCTTCTGGACGGAGACAACGTGGATAGACATACGTTGAGTATAGTCGGTGTGTCTCTAGTCGATACGTGGAGGTCACGACACTGTCTCTCTGGCGTGGTGTAAAAACAGGAGTGCGTGATAAGGTAGGGGGGCTACTCTGCTTCTCAGATTATTGTAGAGTTATATACACATAAGCACTCACATTAGGAACGGTGCGTGAACTAGTTGGAGAGGCTCTGATGTGTGGATATTCTGGTCTAGGATACTGTTTTTCTTTTGATGGGTGAGACAATTGGTAAGACACAGTTTGGGAGTACAGCTCTTCAGGGTGCGGTGGTAGGTGTAGGGCACAAGCACGGTGCGTCTTTGCCATGTGTGCTAGTGGAGGAGAAGGCTTGACTCTGGGGGTGTGACACGCTGTGGGATGTGTATGATTGTGTGATTACGGAGTAGGCAGAGGCACTGCATGTCATAGTGTATGGGATGACTGGCTGGCGCAGTTAGACGTCTAGTAATTACGATCTATGGTACGGCGACGGCAAAATGCGAGGATAGTATCATGGGTCAACAGTGGTAGAGACTCCGGGGAGAGTCACTGTTCGGCATTAATTCTGTGGTGAGTGCGACTCAGGGCTATGCTCTCTGGATGTCGATGGACGTGCTGTTCATAGATCAGCGGGTAGTACAAGTGAGAAGGTGTGACGAGTGTAGGGAGGCACTTCAGCCTAGGCGGGAGACATGGCGAGGACTTGGTCTGACCAACGGAGTCGACTATCATGGGCGCTTACGACTTAGCGAACACATATAGTAGACAGTGTTCGTTCTGATAGTAGACACGCGCGGAGCTCTGATGGCTCGCGGCGAGCACTGGACGAGTGGGTCGCGGCTAAAGTAAGCTCGGTGTGGGGCATTATTTAATGTGCGGGAGCCATCTAATAACGTTTAGTGGTGTAAGTGTGCCTAAGTGAGCAGAAGTGGTTATGGGACTATGTACATGTCAGGTGGTTTTCTGTGGAAACATACAGAGTCACAGTGGGATGGATATGCGAGACGATCACATTTGGGGTGCGACAGTCCCGAGAAGGAGGGAGCAGAGTAGATATGACAGGAGGTGAGTGCGCATTAGGTGGACAATGATTTTCGGAGTGCGGAGGCGACTGTGGTGTTAGGTCTGGCGGTGGGATTGCGTCAGATGATACACCGGCGCGTGGCTCGTGTGGGGGAGCTCAAAATCAGTGATGAAGACATGGCGGTGGGCAGCGGTGGGAGTGTGGGGATGGGTGTAGGGTGGCTGTAACGAAGGTGAGGAGGCGAGTGACTGGTGTGGGGGCGTCATACTCAGGGGTGGGAGCATGGGAGAGGGGGGGGGGGAGCGGAGGGGAGCCGGCGGGGCGAGAGAGTGCGGGAGAGAGAGGCAGGATAGAGAGCGAGCTCAGCGGTCGCGAGTGAGCGAGGGGGGGGAGGGGGGGGGGGGGGGGGCGTTGTGATCACTGATGCGCGAGTGTAGCGGAGAGAGTGTGGGGGGGGTGGGGGGGTGGAGGGGGGGGGGGAGCAAGGGGGGGGAGGTCTTGGGGGGGTGAGGGGGGGGGGGGCGGGGGGGGGGGGGGGGTCGGGGGGGGGGGGGGGGAGGTGGGAGCGTGGGTTCGAGGTCAGGCGAAGGATTATGGTAGGGTTGAGCGGACGCTGAGTGCTGGGTTAGTCGTATATAGGATCCTTGCAGATTTGAACGGATGATTGGGGTAGTATTGGTCCAAGGGGGTGATGCGATATTCGTGTGACGTCTCTGGGTGCTTGTGAGAGATAGGGAGGGAGGGGGCGAGGAAAGGGGGTGGGTTGTGTCTGTTAGATGGTGCGATATGTAGTGACTTGTTATAGGGAACGAAACGAGTGACTCTTAGTGATGGCAGGGTGGGGATGGGGAATTACGTGCTAAACTTCGGACGTATAATTTGCTATGTACGAAGCTCTGTACTGGTTTCTAGTGGGCCTTTTGGACTCGCGTGTTAACAGGGACTATGTGGTTGAGCAGTGCACTGGATGTTCTTAGGTTCAACTGTGGGCTATTCTGGTGCAGACAGGGAGTTTCGAGATGGGGAAGGATGTGGGGGTTTAGTAGGGAGGCGTGGGATGGGGGGGGTGGGGTACAGTGGGGGTTGGGGTGGTGGAATAGAGGGTCGGGCTTCGTAAGGCACAGGTAGACATTCGAGATCTGACGGTGTCTAATGTTGGATTCGAAGGAGGTGACTAATTCGTAGGGGTCAGGAGAGTCTAATGCGCAGTGGAGGGCGGGTGATCGGTTAGGGTTCGTCCGCCGGACTTTATCACTAAGTAAGGGAACAGGACAATATATTAATCAGTTGTGTGCGAGGGGTGTGTCCGAGTGATATTTGTATACGTGGATGAGTGACGACTAGTCGACACAGAAGATAGTTGGACTTCACTTGGGGGTGGTCGTGAGATAGAGGTGTCGTACTAGGTTAGGTAGATGTAGCTGGGGGTGGATTGTCTCGGTTTACTCAAGATCGTGGAAGAGGTTTGGGAGGTGGGCGGTTAATTGGGCGGTTAGAATGAAACATGTGACGGAATAGGGTGACGCTGCGTGGAGGCGTGGGATTGACGAAATATTATGTGATGTACTTAAGTTCTACGTACTAGGCAGGTCTGGAGTAGTATTGGCGGGTGCGAGATTGGCGAGGTCTAGTGGTACAATGTGGAGAGACACGGACAGTTTTAGTCTGCACGGATATGGGTGGTATGGGCGGAGCTACTTGGTTGGGGGAACTGCCCTGAGGACAATTTTGGATTTGGGGTGGCAGTCGACAGACTGTATCTCGATGGAAAACAGGAAGGAAGTGCGTAAGGTTCGATATCATTGTCGGATGGGGCGGCTAGTACTGTTATGGCTTCGGATAGGAATCGGACGTCAGTTGCTGTAGGGGTGTGCAGGTGTTATAGATCGGAATTACTCTACCAGTTAGGTACAGTCCGTCGAGACGTAGCTCGATTTGCCTGACCTAGTCACTAGTCGTGCATGGGAGTACGGGGGGGTTTACTTACAGTATGTTGGCTCTTTGGTGCGGATGGGGTGTCGTAGCATGGGTGCATAGAGGGTAGCGCATAAGGGGAGTTGGAGTCGGTTAGGACTGGGGGGGTCAGACATGTCAGTAGAGGAGACGGGTCTGTACATCTGGTGACGTAGCAGAAAGGCGTTGGCACGTGGGAGGTACTTTTGGTACTGGTAGGGTGTCGGTGGAGCATATGGAGTGTCAGAGCATGGAGAGAGTCGCTGAGGCGCTGGGCGTTTGGGGGATTTGGGAGGATAATGGACTGGACTAGCGTTGGGAAGTACACACGACACAACACACACACTAGTGTTAGAGTAGAATGTTCTGCTATAGGTGAGATCATCTGGTGGTAGCGTGGTGATTGGTTGGAGGGTGACTCATATCTCGGGTAGTGATGAGAATGGTGCGTATGTAGACAGGGAGTGACAGCGGTAATGTGGTCACAAGAAAGGACGTCTGATCTGCGATTCATGTAGATCGGTACGGGGGTAAGAGTGGTCTAGTGCACGGGAGAGCAGGAGGGGGTGGACGATGGCAAGTCGGAGGAAGTGGCGTAGTGATTATGGAGTTGCTTGTATGGAAGGGGGGAGGATGGTGTAGACAAGATATGGCTGTAGAATGTTTTTACGGAGGAGTGGTCAGAAGTCGTTTGGAGGTATGTGGCTCAGTGTGATGGAGTAAGATAGTGATTGAGGGTACAAACTGGACGCGGATGGTGAAGTGAGGGGGTGGTGAGGGTTGGTGGGGGGGTGGAGGTTAGTGCGGTCACGGGGATATAGTACAGGTGTGCTAGAGTCGGGGTCGTAAGGCATGGTATATCCGTGGATGTTAGACATTGACGCAGCTAATGGACGCGTAGTAGGAGAGTAGGGCGTTATGGATAGGAGGTGGGAGAGGATCTATTCTCTATTATCTATAGAGGGGTTGGGGGGGGGATGGACCGGGGGGACGGCGGATGGGTGGAGTTGTAAATATAGGCTGGGGACGGAGGTCTGTCATGGAATAGTTTTTTGAGAAGCAATAGTGAGAGTGTGTGGCAATCAGGTGTAGGGTTGCGTAGGAGATGTTCTGATGGACTGGAGCAACGTGAAGCTGCACAGTTTGGAGTGTGTTAGGTAGGGTCGACGTCAGTGTGGGAGCTGGGCGCAATGTGACGGTTGAAGGGCATAGTGATGGTTTGGACTGTTGAGTTCATATTGGGGATCTGGTAGGGAGGGTGTGTCTCTGAAGGTGGGATCTGAGAGGTGGTGGATCAGCGAAATTAACTTCATGTTTACAGGAGTTGGACTGAAGGTCGTGACATGTCCCAGGATAGTAGCTGTCATAGGGGCGACGACAGGGAGATTAGGCGTGGTGGAGCCGCTAAGAGTGGGGGAGTGATTGAGGGGGCTAGTAGGGGAGTGAGTTGATGGTGATGGCAACTACAAAGGCGAGTTTGGCACACGAGTGGAAGTATTAGTGGTACTCGATGTGAAGGGTGACTGTAGGTAGCCCTGTGGGACATAGGTGTGGGATTGTATGGTTACGGGTACTGATGGAAATCGTATTCGGTTCACTGTTGAGATACGGTGCGGGCGGAGCTATGCGAGACCATTTTATGTGAGTGGCAAGTTTGTTGAGGTGGAAAACGGATTGACACAGGCGTAGCGATATGGTCTCGAGCCTTTGGCCCACCGTGCTCATGATCCTTGGTGTTTCGTTCAGGATTTCACTGGCGAGTAGCAAAATGATGCGTAGGGTCTAAAGGATGATTGGGGTTGGAGAGAAGGATGTATATGTGTGAAGATGAAGCGGGTTGGTTGTATGATAGAGATAGCCTTTGTTTTATGAAGTGTCATGGTTGTCACAATGGTTGTGTGCTATCGCGTGGGGATTGTTCTACTGAATTTCTGTAGGTAAGGGGGTTCGGTGGAGGATCTCGGATTGGATAGTCTGGGGTGGGGGACCTTAGGGTATTGCGACTTGCCCTGTTCATGTGTGGGTCGCAGTGTGATAAGCGTGAGTGACGGGAGGTGTATAGCCAGGGTGGTTGATAGCTGGAGTATGAATGTTGTGCACGGACTAGTACAGGGGGAGCTTCATGTGGGCTGGTGCATTGGAATGGTGTAGAATACTTAAGGGGGACAGGGCAGTCCGATGGTGAGTGTCGCTAGCCTGGAGCTTATGCAGAGCGTCAGATACAGTTATGGGATGGGGGGCATCTGTTGGGGCAGGTCATGGTAGTGACATGTAACTGGGATGGGCGACTACAGATACATCAGAGTGCCTAGTTGATGGTAGGTCTCTAGAGAGGGGTGTGCAGAGGTGGGTACGGAGTGGGGTCCAGCGGCTGTGTAACGCTATCGGGAGGAGTTGTGAGCGAGTAGGGCTCTTTTACTGGGGATACTAGATAACGTGGTGTGGAACATAGCCGGGACCATGTCGAACACACAGTAGAGGGCTGTATGTGGATGTTGAGGGTGTGTGGACGGGACAATGTACATGATAGCCTGTGAATTATGAGGAGTGGGAGTTCAACCGGGCCTCCTGGTTGTAGCAAATGCAAGTGTCCTGGAAGTGAATTATGTGAGACTAGGGAAACTTGAATGAGGTCGTTCACCTCAATGAGGGCTGCAGTATGATACATCTCCGATATCATATGAGGATTCTAAGGTGGGTGTAATATTTCCGTCCTGCAACAGATATCTATGCTCTTCCGTCAATGCTTGCTCCTTAGCTAACGAATCGAATATGGGTCATACAGTACAGGTGTGGGTCTACTCAGTGTGCAATTTCATATCCAATAGGTTTGTAGGCCCGGTCGGTCTGTGAACTCCTCTGCATGAATTATGTATGAACCGGTTGCTACTCTGTCTCTTTCTGGAGTTTTTCGTTAAAAATGTGTCGTGGAGTTGCACCTTGCTGCTGTCTCACAGGGTGTAATGGATATTCGAATATGTGAAAGTGTGCCTTATTCATCGCCTGGGCGAGGACAAGGTCAACAAGTGTGTCTCTTCCTGATGTTCTCTTTCCAAATATTTCTTCAGGAGATTCACATGATAGATTTTTTCTTTCCCCTTCTTATCTATCTTATAATTTGTTCTAGATCCCTTCTCTAAAACTGTATATGGACCCTGCCATCCAATTTGTAACTTATTCTGACTCCCGGGCAAAAGAAGCAGTACTTTCTCTCCCACAGCCAAATTTCTGTCTTTCGCCTTCCTGTTATAATAGGCAGCATGTTTCTTCCTGGCTTGTTTCAAATTTTCATTGGCAAGTTGCCAGCCAGTTTTTAACCGAGTGGTCAGCTCATTCACATATTGGTATGAAGATGTAATGTTTTCCTCTGCCTTTTCATCAGTCCACGTTCTTAACAAAGCTTCAAGTGGACCTTTTATTGGCCTTCCAAACAATAATGTTGCCGGGGCCATACCGGTTGAACTATGGGGTACCTCCCGATAAGCAAAGAGGGCGGCGTGCAGGTACTGGTCCCATGTATCTGGTTTTTCGTGTGCCAACTTTCTCAGGATCGACATCAACGTGCCGTTAAATCTTTCCACTTGGCCGTTCCCTTGGGGATGGTACACACTACAATGGAAGTGTTTGGCCTGGAAGATCCTGAAAACATCTTCAGTTAGTTTCCCCTTGAACTGAGAGCCATTATCAGTCAAGATTTGATTGGGAAAGCCTAACCTTGTGAAAATTGTGAGCAATGCCTCTGCCACATGTTTAGAATCAATCGATGACAGGGCTACTGCCTCTCCCCACATAGAACAAGTGTCCACCAGAGTCAGAATGTAGCTGTTCCTTCTCTTGGTTCGGGTGAGAGGTCCCACAAGATCCACGGCAACTCTCTCAAAGGGTGTTCCCACTATGGGCATTTCCCCCAGAGTTGCTGGTGCAGTCCAATGTTTAGGTGCTACTCGTTGGCACTCTGGACATGATTTTACATATCGTTTGATATCTTCAGTTATTCCTGGCCAGAAATAGTGACAAGCTATTCGCTGTCCTGTTGCGCTGATTCCCATATGACCACTGAAGGGAATCGCGTGCCCTAGTTCCAACACTTTAGTCCTATATGAAGTGGGAAGGACCAGCTGTCCGTGACCATTGGATTCAGATCCAGCCTTCCTATATATCAGTTTGTTCTTCATATAAAACTCTCCCTTGCCTGGAGGTGTATGAGATTTGGGCAACTTCTTGAAACATGGCTTGAGTGTTTTGTCCTCAGCCTGTGCCTTCCTCATCTCATCTGGATGAGTATTTATTGGATTATCCTCCTCCTTTTTAGACTGTGATCTGGTCTGCACTGTTGCCAATATCATAGGTCTCTTGGGATTCCCCAAGAAGACATATCTACACCCCAATATCAGAGGGTAGATTGGCTCATTTATCACTGCTGCTTTTATGATTCCTTCCACATATCGCGTTTTCACTTTTATTCGGGCGACGGGAAGTGTCATGGTAGCTACATCCTTGGTTGCAGTTTGAATCTCCACTGTTTCTGTGGTGTATTGATCGGCCTGCACCAGGTGAGAACTCACAACGGAATCGTAATCTAAACCGGTATCATATAAACACCTTATAGTGACACCATTACAGATGACATCTTCACACACTGGGGGATGGTATGGTTCCTGTAGTTCTTCAGGTTTGACCTTCTTTTCCTTTTTCCCCGATGTCATAGCAGCACAATGAGGAGGTTTCCTTCTACAATGGTCAGTATCATGATTGTTCATCTTACAATTTTTACACCACCTTTTTCCTTGGTTGAAAGATTTTCTTTCATCATATTTCCTTTCATCGAATTGTGGGGGTTTATTTTTATTTTCATACCGTGGCCTATCAAACTGGTGCTTACCTTTGTTTTGATCCCTAGGATCAAATTTATTAAAGTTCTGTGGTGCCCTAAAGTTATCCACCTGTTTCTTTTTATTACCTGTTACCTCTGCTTGAGCTGCTTGATACCTTTCAGCAACATTTAGCAACTCACCCAGCCTCTCTGCACCTTGTTCCATGAGAAACTTTCTCAGGTCTGGAGCCATGGACTCTCTTAATTGCTCTATAAGGACCATTTCCTTAAGATCTTGGGTTTTCCCCAGAGAAGTCCATTTCTCCAAGTATGTCTCTATTCGTGCAGAGAACTGGTGATAGGTTTCACCTGACAGTAGTTTAGCATTCCTAAATTTTTTCCTATAAAATTCTGCATTCTTTTCATATCTTAACAAAAGAGCCTGCTTTAGCATGTCATAATTTTCCTGATCACTTCTGCTCATTTTTGCAAAAACTTCATAAGCTGCCCCACGAAGTCCCTGAGATAACTTTAAGCTCCACCTTTCTCTCTCTAACCCATATGTGGTAGCTAATAGTTCATATCTATTTAGATAGCTCTCTATATCATCGTCTTTCTCAACAAAATGATCTAAATGAAAATTCATAGCTGAGGTTGAGGCTCCTTGGCTAACAGTGGCATCAGAGGCAAAGGGACTGGCACCATTTTCAGGAGCATGGCCTTGAAACTCAAACTCCCTTAGTCTTAACTCATGTTCCCTTTGTAATCTCTTATCTTCTGCTTCCCTTTCTGCAGCTAATCTCTTGTCTTCCCTTTCTGCAGCTAATTTCTTCTCTTCTCTTTCTGCATCCTGTCTTCTTTCCTCGGCTTCCAATGCTTTAGCCTCTTTGTCAGCCTCAATCTGCAACCTCTTAGCCTCAGCCTCAATCTGCAACCTCTTAATCTCTTTTTTTTAGCCTCTAACTTTCTTTCGGCCTCTTTTTCTAATCTTCTTTCTTCCCGTTCAATATATTTGTCACATTCAGCAGTGACATAAGAAATCATAATTTGCCCGTCCATTCCTAACTCTTTCGCAGTCTGTACAGCAGCAGATCGAAATTTTGCCAGGTCGGCCATTGTCTAACAGATAAATGTCTAAAATATTTAACTAAACAATTTTATCTATGACTAATTAACTCAGGACAATACAGGCATTGTGAGCTCAACCTTATTTATTTTCACCCAAGGATACCTTTTAATTCTTATTATTCCCTGAAGTGAATTACCCCCAATATTTTTAATAGGGAAAGATTCAAAATCCCGACAGCGAGACCCCAATATATGTGGTAAAGTGGGATGTTATAAATATTTATAGGGGACTTAGTGTACTGACTGAGATCAGCTGTGAAGGTATCTATATCTAATAAGAGTAGTGTATTATAGATAACCTTACTTGCTGCCACATATGTATACCTCAGTCAGAATTATTCTGGAATAGTGTGATGACTACGTTATATGTCTAGGGTATGTGTATGATGAAGTGTAAGTCATAACATCAACAGACAGATAAACAATTTAATTTATTCCACCACACTTGACAACACTATGACACTCACATACATAAAACACTCTACGAGGATATCTTAAAGGAGTCACTGATAACTTTTCAAATAACAATATGTATTCAGTGCTGTCATGAATGTATATGTGTCCTGATTCAAATACAAAGGGAACCAGGAATCACAATCAATTTTAATTACAAGTTATATGTACAGAATTTATCAATATGAATATTGTAGTGACATATATTATTAATAGTATCCTATGTGTGTCAGTTGTGTAGTAGTAATATGAGGTAATACTGGTTTTGTTTTGTTCAAGCTCTGTTGGTATTTGTCATCATGACTTCAATAGTTTGTCTTTGTTGGAACTAGTATTGGAGATGTTCTCAGTTCCTGGCATTAAACCAATTAAATTCCCCTCTTAATTTTATTTTACAATGTCATTTTAAGATGGGGGTACATAATGTTGAGCTCCATGGCCACACTCTCTTATCTTTCGTGATGACTGCAGTAAAAGACTCCTCTGCTCGATTACTTTAATGAGTTCTGGAGCCACCCCTCTGGTTGCTATATGGACCAAGGAGTATGCTGTCCGCCTCTGGCTTCAGCAAAGCTCTGACCAGGTGCTGCTCAATAACTTTAAGACCACGGTCCCTGAAACAAGAAGGTTGTACCTTCTACGTCAGAACTAATTTATACTCTAGTTCTACACTGAGCACAATACATCACAAACATTGAGTTCAGAGCGTTAGGCCAACTGTCAGTTTCATCTGAAATACTTTATACCAGTATTTCCCTCCCTAATGGTTACTACGCCTCTGCAATTCCAGCATTATTTCTTTCTAGTTAATAATCTAGGTGTCAGTGTACTGTTTGGCCATTCCATGCAGTTTTACTTTCCTCCGACACCTTCTGTTCAGGCTGGAGCACTATAGGCTTTACATCATGTTCGCTACTGAACTACACATATATACAGACATAAATTATCAATTTACATTCAATTTTCATTAAAAGATATTGAATATTTCAAGCTTACCACAATTCATGGAAATAATAAACAGTTTCGTTGACTGGCAATGAATATAGCACAACTCCGATCTGCCGATGTCCCAGGCTTTATTTTATAACAAATATACACTGGTGCTCAACGCACTGCTTCTTAGTAGGTTTATTACAAGATGTGGCAATGAACAGACGCTCTGAATTGAGTATATTCGCAGCTCTACCCAATCAAACCATGTCTACACATCTTTTCAAAAAAGTACTCCTTTTCACATTTCCCCTGACAACACAAGATAGTATTTATAGCCCGACCAATCGTGTTTAGTCTCACATTTGTTGCGCTCCAATCAAATAGGAGTTAACATGGTAGGCTATTTCCGTAACGTAATGTTTTTTCAAACACGTTATAAAAAAAAAATTTATGAGCAGAAATGATTTCATGCTGTCAGGCACCCCCACTATTTTATTTTGGCCATAACTTGGTAATTCCTAGACTATTTGCGTAACGTTTTACATATTCTTTGTCAGCAAGCCCTAAGGAACCCAAATATACGAATTTAATGGAGCCAATATGCATTTTCTTCTAGGATAGTCGTGCTGTTACTACCTTCTCACTTCCAAACTTGAGGGTGTCTGGGTACTGTCATGTTTTCAAACGTAAACCAGTATATTGTCATAATTCCCAATAAGCGTTTTTCAGGATTTTAAAACCTAACTCTGGTATGGGTATTGGCTTTTTATCACTGTCGATCTGAAAAAAAGTATTGCTAGTGGCCTTACACGCGGGATGGCAGCAATTGTGTATCGCGCGACGCGTGTTTAGTATTGCATGCTTCCTGCCTTCATTCGCCCCTCTCTCTCTCCTGCTTTATCTGTCTTTTAGTTACGCCGTGTATAAAATGGAATGAATGAAATATAAAATTTAGGTCATTGATCAGCTTGCGTATCTCAAGGTTTTTCCAAGAAATACAGTACACGTTTCATTGAAGAAAGCGGGTAATAATACAGTAGGCTTTTACTATCAACGTGAAAGCGTTACAATTTGCAGACGAAGCAGAAAACAAGGGGGATTTCGAGTACAGTCATTGTGACAGCACTGTTCTTTACCATTCTTCTTTCCTTTTATTAAATTTATTTGTTAGGCTTTGCATTTACGTTTTAATTTATATATGGGGATTAGAATAATTCACGACACACACATTTCTTCCCAGTATACTTCGATGCGAGGGATTTCTTTTTTCTAGAAATATTTCTACCTGTTTTTGTTGTTTTTTTTTGTTGTTTGGTTCGGTTTTTGCCTTCTTCTGGCGAGGCGCGTTCCCTTCAACCTATTTGGTTATATGAGAGCGCATATACCATCACAAAAAAAAAGTCAACTCTGTTGACTGCTAACCCGATCAGCGTTGATAGATACTAAGTCCTGAAAAGGACCAACATTATCTAACTGCTAGCATAAAGCACTAAAATGGACTCGCCAGCTACGCCAACGCCCGAGCTGGTCTTCTCTCTTTTCTACCTCTGTTGCTTTTCAGTGACAAATCTTTTGGAATTTTCCCTATTAAGCAGTTCGGGTAGGTATGAATAAATGTCTCCATCATATGTTTATATGTTTAGCCAGTGATGACTCATTGCTCATCACAGATGAAACTTCTATGCTTTCGTGTTATTGCATCCGTGATTCCGCCCTTCTGTAGCAAAAAGGAAATGAATAAAACAACCACAGGAGAATTTAGTGGCGTCATCAGGGCATGCAGCAAAAAGAGCACACTATAATTATTTCCCCGCCACATTTTGGCGGGTAATGTGCTTGTAATAATTATTTGAATGACTCATCAAGTCAGGGATTATTTGTAATGTTAAGGCGTCATTAGAGCTTTAATTTGGAAAAATTCATTACAAGGGCAATTATTTTATATTTATTATACAAGAGATACTGTCGTTGGGGAGCGAAATGTTACAGACTTCATTTAAACTAGGTCTCATCTTTATGAGTGCGTTGACCAGTTCCTTTTCACGGCTGCCTCTACCTTCCCTAACCCAGAGCAGAGTCAGGCACCCATTTTTACTGTTGAGTAGACAGGAGCGTGACGCGACATGGTGTCGAACCAGGCTGATTGTCCTCGAAAAACAGTCCCTCTAACACTGGGACGTTCAAGAAGTGAGCGCATAGAACAATTCTAGTTTATAATATTAATTTTTTCCCATTTTCTTCGTTACATTCGCATAGAATTGAAAATATACTCACTTATTAAGACTTACAACACGATCATTAACTCACCGCTTTCGAAAAAGCCAAAAAAGGCCGAACAGGCGTCGAAGACTGCAAGACAGACTATCAGACTTCGCATTATCTTCTTCATAGTTACTCCTAACGCTTGGAGAGTTGTTCAACGGGTCCAGCGATCAGCTACTTCACTTGACGTGGAATTCTGCCGTTTGACAGCTAGATATTTATACTTATTATTTGACACGTTATTTTTTCTAGCCACGTAGATCTGTAATGTAAAATAAACAAACCACTGTTTTTTTCCCACAGCAGATGTAAAATATACCAAACTGAATCAACACAAAAGAGTTTCCTATCTAAGGCCATTATGTTTACGTTCCAACCGGTTGCAGCTGAGTAATTAACTGAGCATGTTTAAATGTCATATTTGTTGTACCTTTAGGCGTATTTTTGCAACACTAGCAGTGTGTCACAACAAGGTCAGAAGTACTGCTGTCGTACATACTATTCTCACCTTGAAGTTCAAACTTTGACCATTGATAATAAAATACGGTGTGGGCCTTATTGTCGAAGCATGATTATAATGTTATTTACAAAGACCAAGGTTATTGTTATATTCGAAGTGTTGTGCTACTGTTATACCCGAAGAGTAAACGTTATGGTTGTTTAATTTTCTTGTGCATTATGGGTAATATTGTTGTTATATAAGAAAGGTAATGTTATTGTTGTACACAAAATGTAATGTTTTTTTTTATACATAAGGCTTAATGTTGTTGTGCGCTGTGGGTAATAATATTGATATGCACGGAGGCTAATGTTATTGATCTACATAAAATCATTAATAACAAGAATTACGTGAAAATGTACATATTATTTGCTCCAGACGAAGAAACTTTAGTACGAGACAAAGAGAAGTGCAGTTAGATTCAAACCCTTGTTTGATATCATCACGCGCTCACGCTAACAAAATATAGGTACGTTTTTACGCAAAGAGTTACGTCATTGTTCTTTTTGAAGGTACGTGTACAGAGGGTCACACATTCGATGGTAATTCGTTCTGTAAAACCTATTATATATTGGCAATATTGTAAGCTAAAACCAATAATTAATTTCCTTTAATTTGTTCCAGACCTTCGACTGGGGACCCCAACAATACAACAAATTGGTATTTCTTACAAATTATACTGTACATGAAATAAAAAATAGGTTTTTAATCAAGATTACTCAATAAATTGTTATTAAAAAATCTAAAAATCATAATAATTTTAAAAAAAGAAGAGAAAACCAACGAATAATAAATTAGCATTTATCTTAAACTTGAATTGTAGGGCTGATAAAATCGATGGTGACGAAGTGGTGGTGCGCTATCAGGATCAGGCCAGATTAGGACAACTAAAAGAGGACATCAAATAATACTGAAAGGGATAGAAAGTGAAAGAAAAATAATGCTGATTATTGATAGAAAAGTCAGAAAAAGCAATAAAGAACAACAAGAAGAAAATTAATGGAAAGAAAGGAGTAAAGCAACCAGTAAAATAAGCAGAATCGTAAAAGAATTATCGGAACTATTGATACAAACTTAATTACTTCAGAAAGTCATAAATAAAATGAAAGAGTCACCCCAGTATAAACGGTAGAGACAATGGAAATTAAGGGAAGAAAAAGAGCTTATATACATAGAAATGAAATAAAAAATCAGACCACACTGTCTTTTGTATTTGGCCATGCGTCTTAATGAACGGGACAGAAAAGGATGATGATGACATCATTATATATATATATATATATATATATATATATATATGTCTGTGTGTGTGTCGACAATTTCATTTCAGATTTGTTATGTATGTATATCTGAAAGTGATGCATTTGTCATTTCCGCTCTCCGAACCCAGTTTCATCTGACTAGAGGGACTAAGATTGTATGCTCATGGGCATCGGGTAAAATTCAAATGAGGATGACATGGTGCAGGAAAGCGGATGGCGCCTGATGCTTACATCAGGAGACATAAGACTTAAAAGAGGTACTATTTTCTCTATCTCTCAGTACTAGTTCCTAGAATTAAACGCTGGACACCAGCCAAAAGAGACAGTCCTAGAGGACACTCGAATCAGCAACTTTGTGGAAATTGCTCCTGCACAGCAGCAAACGTGCTCCAACGTTCGACTTCTGACTTGAGAAGGAAAAGTCAAAACTTCACTGAGAACCAGATGTGGCTGAACCAGAAATCAACGACAAATAACTGTCAACACCTGGCCAGTTAAGTACAAAGTACTGGCACAGCATATAGACTCTTTAAAACCAAACCATTCAGCAGTATCTTTCAAAGAAGATAGACAATTAATGAACTTTTTTCTAGGCAAATCAGTCTCATTCATTTTAGCCCTGTTGATAAAATATTTTATAAATAACTCTTTTGTTACCTATGTAAATATAAATCCTTAGTTAGAGTTTAAGACTAGGTTGAGTGAACTGGATGTCTGCACGCGTATGTCTAAATTAAAAAAAGAAACTTATACACAGAGCTAATCATACAATTAATATTTTGCTGAATCCCGTTCAGCTGGAGGTTAATTAAATACGAGTCAAAAATATATTTCTCACAGAAGCGGGCGGACAATATAAAATTTACAGCAAATTTAGAAGACGCAGTTGTACTAGTCGCTCTAAAATCCCCGTGAGACTCCCTAAAATCTTGGCATAAAACATCTTATTTACATATCTGCCAAGAGTTATCTTAAGCGCAGGTTGCAACTTTTTGAAAACTCATCATTTTACTCGAATTTTGGCCATTAGTGGACCACGACTGCAGAGCAAGGGAGACAACCCGTGATACCATGTTAAGCATTGAAGGAAAAGGAATAAAGGAACCTATGGGGAAAAAAATTAGCAATCTGTCACTAATTACACACAGAGGAATTTTTAATAGGCGGTACGTTTTTCTTCACGCATTAGTAATGTAAATTATCATCATTTATTCCTGTCTGTACAATATATCACATTTCTGTGACAGCAAAATCGATGCATTTTGCATTGCAAACTAGACATTCCTAAACAAAAAATATCCATCAATAATATAGTTAGTTATCTACAGTGTATAGATGTAAAAGCCAAGCAAATTTTAATATGTAATATAATTTTTGCCGTGGTTTTTTTGTGTTTTTCGAGTGACTTAAGCTTAGCTCCGTATCGACCCGTTGCTGTTTCCAAAGTAGGGAGTGTTTCTGAACACCATAAACAAGATTTCTCAATGTGTGTCCGGGGGTGTTTCTGAACACCATAAACAAGATTTCTCAATGTGTGTCCGGGGGTGTTTCTGAACACCATAAACAGGATTTCTCAATGTGTGTTCTATCCGTTGCCAGAGCCTGCTTCTCATGTCTTGTTCCACTGGCACCTGTCTGGTTCTTGTCATCAGTATCACCATGATGATCTCGTCGTACAATTTCGAAAGCGTCAGTTCTTAGTGCGTATATATATATATATATATATATATATATATATATATATATATATATATATATATATATATATATATATATATATATATATATATATATATATATGTGAGGGTGTGTGTGTGTAGGTATATATATGTGTGTGAGGGTGTATGTGTGTAGGTATATATATATATTTGAGTGTGTATATGTGGGTAATGTTTCTCATTAGTCTTTTTTATTATGGCGGTCACATAAATGATTGTTAGTAACCTCTCTTGGAGTGCTAAAGCAGTTACATATACAAACTTGTTGGTCAGATCGATAGCGGTGTTACTACACAACGTGTATGAACATTTATATCAATATATAATATCCCAGCTTTTTCTGTCTGTAAATAACGCCCGAAAATAGTAACACTCGACAAATAAAAGTGCGCAAAGCACGGTGTGCATGAGCAATTTGAACGGGCGTGCATGTTCTGACTTTTTTTTTAAACCTCGGATGTAAAACACATATTTTGGTTTTTTAATACTCTCCCGAAAATAGTAACGCTCGACAAAGAAAAGTGCAAACATTTATTACACATAAGGAAGGGAAACCCGAGGCCTGTAAACAGTAAGTTAATATGAAACAAATATAAATGTATGTTATCAGGCACACGTAGGAAATAAAGAAGTAGAACACTAGACAACATATTGTATAAACATTTATTACACATAAGGAAGGGAAACCTGAGGCCAGTAAACAGTAAATTAATATGAAACAAATATATACCAAACCTACCCTCTGTCCTGTTCTCACTGTTCTAAGTCTACTATCATTTACTGGACACAGTATTAAGGTCCTTGTCTTGTTGGACTGGCCAATACTGCATGATAGGGAAACAACAGAAGTGATTGCGTCATTAATATGCTAAACTGCCCATGGTGGACTTCCGGTGTCGTGTATTGCGGTTTGCACTAATGACCTGTCATTGAAACATCATTTTTTGGTGATGCGTAGATGCGAAGGATTCAGGCTTTCGAGCATAAATGTTATAGAAGAATTCTGCGCATTTGCTATAAAGAGCAAAAAACAAATGTCTATGTTAGAGAGAAGATAAACACCTATGCAGGCCACCAAGAACCACTTTTGTCAATAGTGAAACGTCGAAAGCTTGCCTGGTTTGGGCATGTAACTCGTCATGACTCTCTTTCGAAAACGATCCTTCAGGGAACAGTCGAAGGTAAACGGAGAAGAGGAAGGCAGAGAAAATCCTGGGCTGATAACATCAAAGAATGGGCAGGACACGGTTTTTCCACACTTGTACGCATTGCTGAGGATAGAGAGCAGTGGAGGACCCTGTCTGCTGATGCTTCCACCATGGCACCCCTACGACCCATGACGGGTTACGGGATGAGATGATGATGATGAGATGGCAGGGAGAATAGTGTGATTCGCTTGCATGGCTAGGAGGGGTTGTCGCACGGAAGGTCCAGGGTTCAAATCCTGGGTAAGCCACTCATGTCTGTTGTTTTTCTGTTGTCTAGTGTTCTACTTCTTTATTTCCTACGAGTGCCTGATAACATACCTTTATATTTGTTTCATATTAAAGAAAAGTGCACAAAGGTTGGTGTGCATGCGCAATGTGAACGGCGTGCATGTTCAGACTTTGTAAAAAATTATTTTACTGCTATAATTAACGAGAATGCGCGTACAATGATCTAAGTTTCACGCTTTTGTTAGAATAAAACCAACTGGTATTTTCCTAATGATCAGCTACCAAGGCAAGAATGGAGAATTAAGAGACTTCACTATACTAGGTCCAGCATCGAGAGGTGTGGTGACCTGTTCCCTTCCTCGCTGCCTTTTCCTTCCCTGACTAGAGAGCAAAGTCATATGCCCATTTACAGCTGGGTAAACTGAACCGTAATGATACTGTGAATCGAACCCGGCACCTTTGCCGCGAGAGACCAGCGCTCTAACCACTCTGCCAATCGGACGCTCCAGAACTAATGTAGCGACTTTTGATAGCGGGCAAACAGCCGTGTTCTATATCACTTAGAGTTTAACAATATTTTCTTGATCGAGCGAGTTTTTTCTCACGAACAGCAGCTGTACGTCACATTGTCTCGATCAAGAAATCACAACAAAGCACAATTAGAAATTAAAACAACAGAAAATCAGTGTATTCTTCTGATGAACAATGGGATATTCACACCTAACATTATTTTTTCACAAGTAATTGAATAAGTAAAATTGCCGTTAAGTATTGGTGCTTTTGGATTTAATTCCCGTCTTATGGCGGGCTTTTACACTAGTTATAAATAAGGGACACAATATCATGGTCAATGTGGTGGATTTGGTGTTATTAAGGTATTATTTAATATTATTTGTCTACCAAGTGAGGTCAGCTGTGTAGGCCCCTGAGTTTAGTAGTTGATGGTTATGTAATTTCAGAGAACCTATCTGCTACCACCCTATGATCTCACTTGGTGCTATATTTTTACTTATTAGTTATGTGACTACGTCTAGGTGTCTAGGGTAATGATGGTATAATGCAGTGTAAGTCAAATCAATACAATTACACTTTAATTCTAACACATAAATAGGACTGGGTCAATACGACAACCACAAACAGACTAACACTCTAGAATATATCTTACAGAAGTCTATGGCTGAATTGTAGGTAACAATACATATATATTACAATTTTATTTGCCCTGATTCAGAATTTTCTGAGTCAGGACCAATAACAAAATGAAATTTATGGTTTTATTTACATAAAATTAAATACCACAATGGATCTTCTCTCCATATCAAGAAATATTACAATCTAATTATATTTAGGTATTACTATAGACTAAGTTAACACTGGTAGTTAATGGTGGGTTGGGATGTTCTCATCCTCCCCTCTCTTTTCTTTTTCTCTTGCGGAATGTTTATTCGACAGTTAATTCCTTATTTATTAATTTTGTATATATGTGTGGATGAACGTCTTAGTGCCGACACACTGGCACTTATCTTTCTGTTGGTAGTAGTTACTATGCTGACAGTCTCCTATATTTCATAGGTTGATTCGTGGTAGCGAGCGTGTACCAGCATAAATTTCAACCGAATGACCAATCTAACACAGTCCCTGGTGTAGTGTGGTAGCGAGCGTGTACCAGCAAAAATTTCTCAACTTCTCTCACGGAGATAATTACACCAGAGTTCTGGCACTAGCTTAGTACCAGAACAAAAACCCTGAAACAAGGTTATGATTCTTTATAACATATCGACAATATCATTCCACAAGTAACACATGATATAATTCAATAAAAAGAAAAGGGTCAGATCCCCCTGACCAACCCATTTCAACCATTTTCATCTGAGATAACAACTCATACCAGTGCTCCTATTCTTCTCCCTAATGGCTACAACGCCTCTGACACTTCAACAATGATTCTCTCCCATAGAATAAGGTGGGTTAGCCTTCCCACTGGTAACTGTGGAAATCATTTTTAGTTATACAACTCATGTCAGTTCTACTGCGTGTGAGCAACACCACAGGCCCTGCATAAGTCTTCTAGGGGACCTATATACTCAGTCGTAAAACATTCCCAATAAAGCAGTATCTTATACACCACATGTTTGTAATAACAAGGTTAATAAATTCGTTCTTACCACAATTCAATGGAAATATCACAAACATACGTAGACTGGCATTAGCATTAATATATATTTAAGTTCAGCTTTGCCCCGGTCCAGACTGCCAAGGTTTTATTTCACTCTTAGCACTGCTGTTCTCAACGCAGCTTGCATACTAATAATTTTGTATCAAATGGCAACAAGCCTTGGAAGTTTTTTTCCAATGTCACTAGACTGGCCCAATCACAGCGAGGGTCTAGCTATTCAATTCCAATTTGAAAAAAACAAAACTCCAAACATACTAGGAGTGAGTCTGCAAAATATTTTTAGCTTTTTGGCCCAACCAATACCCTCCTTCCTATATTCCTATACTAACCAATCGGATTTGAATCACGCTAATGCCTCTTTTTAAACTTGCGTCCCCAAATAACGTTATGAATAGAATGAGCAAAAACAACAGTCCGTCTTTCTTACCGTTCGTAGATATATAGTATTTTTTCAATATCTTGGTTAATAATTTGGCTACTATGTATATTAAAACATATTATTGCTCAGGGGACTCTAAGCTATCATTATATATGATTTTTATGGCCATATTCATTGTCGTTTGGATTTTACTATTTGTCACTGTTAGTCGTCAATTATATACTTTTCCATAAGTCGGCCATCTCCCCTCGTCTCTATCATTTTATTCAAAATAAAACAACTGTTTGGGTTACGTCAGAAATACACTACTAGGCAGGAATTGAGAGCTGACTGTGTGTGTGTATATACATTCTGGCGTGTCCAACAGCGTGGATATATGCATGGAACTGCGAGAATATAGAACGAAGCATGCATGGCTTTTGCGTCTTGTTTTTCAAATCTGCTAAAGGCAATACTGTCGAGCGATCTTCATAATTTGGCTTTTCAAAACCCAAACGCGTGACATTGGTAGCATTTCTTCTGTCACTCCTCCACGTCCCTCCGTTTCTTCTCTCACTCGGTCTTTGGAACAAATACTCCTTGACCCTGCAAAAATGTTATTTTTAATTCTCAAGGACGAACTAGGAAAGCGTGTAAGATTTGACAGCGGAATCATCTTTGAAGCATTACCACTGCACAAAATTCAGCGCTCTACTGCCGTAGAAGACGACGATAGGCAAACACACACGGGCGGGTTTATTTATTATCATAGGAGTAAAATCTTACTGAATTTAGCGATTATTTCACAGAGTTCGCTACACACCTCCCCTCCTAAAACATGCATTCATTGCAGGTTATAATCTGTGAGATAACATAGCGCAAATGAAGCCCTATGCGTTTTTCTGATTTTCATCATAAGGATGTCTACTCAAAAAGTCGGCACCCACATTTTGCAAGCCGGGAATATATTCAATCGTAAATGAATAAGGCTGTAAGAGTAACGACCATCTTAATAACCTAGCATTTTCATGCTTTGCCTGTGACAAAAATACGAGCGGCTAATGATTTGTTTGGACCACGAAGGTTCTACAATACAGATAAATCTGGAATTTTTTTATAGCCCAGATTAAAGCTAAACATTCCTTTTCACTTGTTGAATAGTTTTTTCCGCTTTGTTCAACTTGCGGCTTGCATAAGCGACTGGGTTTAATTCACCATCTTGTGAAGAGGACCTTTGCAACAATGTAATCCCTAAGCCCACATTGCTTGCGTCACTTCTCACGACAAATTCTTGATTCAAGTCAGGCAATTTCAATACCGGCCTGCTTGTGAGTTTTTCCTTTAACTCCTGGTATGCCAATTCACACTGTGCTGACCAATTAATTGTATCAGGTTGTCGCTTACGCGTTAAATCCGTCAGAGGAGCACACATAGAGTTAAAATTTTTAATGTACTTTTGGTAAAAACCACACAACGACACAAAAGATCACACATCTTTCTTTGTCTGTGGTCTCGGTGCTCTATGTAATTTCTCCAGGTTCTTTGGGTCAGGGGTCATGCTACCCTGATGTACCGTATGTCCCAAGAATTCCAACTCTTTACATCCAATACAACATTTGGTTGGTCTAGCGGTCAAGTTAGCCTCTCTGAGTCTACCAAACAGCATATTCAAAGAGTTAACGTATTCTTCAAATGTTTCAGTAGCGATGAGGATATCATCCATGAAATTCGAGATGCATGGATTTTTCAGGGGATCCAACAATTGTCGCATCATCCTAGAAAACACACTCGGGGCATTTTTCAACCCAAACGGTAGCATGTTGAGCTCATAATGGCCTTCCGAGGTGCTAAAGCCCAAATAAGGTCGAACCTCAGGCTTTACTGGAATTTGATAATAGCCTTTGCTAAGATCCACCTTAGAAAAATATTTTGCCTTGTTCAGCCTGGCAAATAGTTGATTTGTATCAGGTAATGGATCCATCTGACCTTCTGTGACAGCATTCAGTTTCCTGTAATCTATGCACAGTCTATGTTCCCCAGATGGTTTCCTCAACAAAACCACACTAGAGCTATAAGGAGATTCACTGTGAGAAATAATCCCTTCTTGTAACAAATAATCTATCTCCTCTTTCAAAGCTTTTTCCTTAGCGAAAGGAATAGAATAAGGCCTCATAGAGATGGGTGTTGGGTCTAGTAGTTTCATATCATATTCCAACAAATTTGTGTGCCCCGGCTTATACGTTAAAACGTCTGTATGTTTCTCCACGACCTTTTGAATCTTCTCCCTCTGTCCTTTTGTTAGGTGATTACTGATCTTCACCTGTGCAAACGTTTCACTGGGTTTCAGTGGATATTCAAAAGAGGTGGGAGGGTCATTTTTCATTTTGATTGCGACAGACAAGGCCATTAAGTGTGTTCCTTCCTGGATTTGCCTGTCCAGATATTTCTTTAGAAGGTTCACATGATAGACTTTTTCCTTTCCCTTCTTGTCTATCTTATAATTTGTTCTGGATACCTTTTCCAAAACCGTATATGGACCTTGCCATCCGATTTGAAGTTTATTGCTGCAGCCTGGTAGTAGAAGAAGCACCTTCTCCCCTACATCAAGCTCCCTATCCTTCGCTTTCTTATTATAATAAGCAGCATGCTTTTTCCTGGCTTGTCTCAAATTATCATTTGTCAGTTTCCAGCTAGTTTTTAAACGAGTGGTCAGTTCGTTCACATATTGATAGGATGAGGTAACAGTCTCTTCTGCCTTCTCATCGGTCAACGTCCTTAACAAGGCTTCCAATGGACCTTTTATTGGCCTCCCAAATAACAGGGTTGCCGGTGCCATTCCGGTCAAATTATTTGGAACTTCCCGGTACGCAAACAACGCAGCGGGCAAAAATTGGTCCCATGTATCAGGTTCTTCATGGGCCAGCTTTCTCAGGATAGAAATGTGAGTCCCATTGAACCTCTCTACCTGGCCGTTCCCTTGCCGGTGATACGG
Organism: Oreohelix idahoensis; assembly: GCA_024509875.1. Classification (NCBI taxonomy): domain Eukaryota; kingdom Metazoa; phylum Mollusca; class Gastropoda; order Stylommatophora; family Oreohelicidae; genus Oreohelix; species Oreohelix idahoensis. The sequence goes on from JAMPIV010009882.1 coordinate 192,229, forward strand.
ACTACAATGAAAGTGCTTGGCTTGGAATAACCTGAAAACTTCATCCGTTAGTTTCCCCTTGAACTGTGAGCCGTTATCAGTCAAGATTTGATGCGGGAATCCTAACTTCGTGAATATAGTAAGTAATGCCTCTGCCACATGCTTCGAATCGATTGACGACAGGGCTACCGCCTCTCCCCACATAGAACAAGTGTCAACCAGAGTAAGGATTTTTTTTTTTGCGTACGCCCGCTAATACTCGAGGCGAAATCTCAGGTTATTATTTATGTCTAACCTGACATTGATTTTACGTGAGTATCCCTTTATTTCTTGTACAGAGACAGGTGTCCCTCGCCATTCAGGCAAATACTCGCCGATTTCGGAGGTACCCATTGCAGCTGGGTCGGCTCAGGAGCCGCCAGTCCCAGTTCGACGACACTCCTTCAAATGTCCTCACCAGGTCTCGAGTTAATCCAGTCCAAATCCCGGTCGACGAAAAATCCTCAAATGCCGTCGCCCGGGTTTGATCCTGTATCACCCGGTCGCCAGAGCGGTGTTGTAACCACTACGCTAGCGCGGCTCCCCAGAGTAAGGATGAAGCTGTTCCTCCTCTTGGTTCGAGTGAGAGGTCCCACAATATCCCCTGCAACTCTCTCAAAAGGTGTTCCCACTATGGGCATTTCCCCTAGAGTTGCTGGAGCAGTCCAATGCTTTGGAGCTACGCTCTGGCATTCTGGACAGGATTTTACATATCTCTTTATATCTTCCGTTATCCCTGGCCAGAAATAATGACAAGCTATATGCTGTCCTGTTGCGCTTATCCCCATGTGACCACTGAAGGGGATAGCATGTCCTAACTCTATTGCCTTTTCCCTATATGAAGTGGGAAGGACCAGCTGTCCGTGACCATTTGAACCAGTTCCGCCCTTCCTATAGATCAATTTATTCTTCATATAAAATTCTCCTTTATTAGGAGGGGTATGGCATTTTGGTAGTTTCTTAAAACACGGGTTCAGTGACCTATCTTCAGCCTGTGCCTTCCTCATCTCCTCTGAATAAGTATTTATAGGTTCATTTTTTCCTACTTCGACTGTGACCTGGTCTGCACTGTAGCCATAATCACAGGTCTATTGGGAGTCCCCAAGAAGACATAACGACTCCCCAATATCAGAGGGTAGATGGGTTCGTTAATCACTGCTGCTTTGATTACTCCTTCCACATAGCGAGTTTTCACAGTTATCCTTGCGATGGGAAATGTCACGGTTGCTACGTCCTTAGTCGCCCCTTGTATATCCATTGTTTCTGTGGTATACTGATCTGGATTCATTAGGTGAGAACTCACAACTGAATCAAAATCTAAACCTGTATCATACAGGCACCTTATGGTGACACCATTACATACAACATCCTCACAAACTGGGGGGTGATAAGGTTCCTGCTGTCCAGCGGGCGTGTCCTTTAATCCCTTGTTCCCCGTTTTCATAGCAGCGAAGTTAGAAGGTTTCCTTTTACAAACAGTGGTGTCATGAGTGTTCCTCTTACACCACTTACACCATATCTTTCCTTGATTGAAAGGTTTTCTTTCATCATATTTTCGGTCATTGAACTGTGGGTTTTTTCACGATAATCGACTCTTGGCCTATCAAAGTTGGGTTTACCTTTGTTACCTTGATCTCTATGGTCAAACTTATTTTGGTTATGAGGGGCCTTATTTTGTTCTATAGGTTTCTTTCTCGCTCCAACTACCTCTGCCCGGGCCGCCTGATACCTCTCAGCGACATTAAGTACCTCGCCCAACTTCTCTACACCTTGTTCCATGAGAAACTTTCTCAGGTCAGGAGCCATGGACTCTCTTAATTGCTCTATCATGATCATCTCTTTCAGATCTTGGGTCTTCCCCAGAGCAGTCCATTTCTCCAAATAGGTTTCCAATCTGGCAGAGAATTGGTGGTATGTCTCCCCAGACAAATTCTTGGCATTTCTAAACTTCTTACGATAAAATTCACCATTCTTCTCATATCTTAACAAAAGAGCCTGCTTCAACATGTCATAATTGTCTTGGTCATCCATGCTCATTTTTGAAAAAAAAACTTCATAAGCTGTCCCGCTAAGACCTTGGGATAACTTCAGACTCCATCTTCCTTTTTCTAGCCCATAAATTGTAGCTAGTACCTCATACCTGCTTAAATATGATTCAATATCATCATCTCTTTCAACAAAATAATCTAAATGGAACCCCATGGCTGAGTTCGAGGCCCCCTGACTAGCAGTAGCATCAGAGGTAGAGGGGCTGTGACCATTAACAGGAGCAGCGCCTTGCAACTCTAGCTCCCTTAGTCGCAACTCATGCTCCCTCTGTAATCTTTTATCTTCTGCTTCCCTTTCTAATCTTTTAGCCTCAGCGTCCAATTTCTTCTCTTCAAATTGGAGCCGCTTAATCTCAGCCTCTCTATCAGCCTCTAAGGCCCTAGCCTCATTGTCAGCCTCAGTTTGCAACCTTTTGATTTCTTTCTCTGATTCTAATTGCATTCTTCTTTCTTCAGCTAATTTCCTATCCTCCCTATCAATAAATTTGTCACACTCTGAGGTTACATACTGGACCAATTCTGGCCCATCCATACCCATCTCTGGCAGTCTGCACAGCAGCAGATCTGAACTTTGCCAAGTCAGCCATATTATATCAAGCAACGTTAACAATATACTAAGGTAACTTATCAACTCTGACTAAACAACAACTATAAGCACTGACAGTTCATCCACTATTTAATTTCCACAAAAGAATACTTTTAATTTTATTATATGAGATTCCTATCTATGAATTAGTAGAAGTTTAAAATCCCGGGAGCGAGCTACCCAACATAAATGGTACTAGGAGAAGTTCAAATCCCGGACAAGCCTACCAATATATGTGATGGATTTGGTGTTATTAAGGTATTATTTAATATTATTTGTCTACCAAGTAAGGTCAGCTTTGTAGGCCCCTGAGTTTAGTAGTTGATGGTTATGTAATTTCAGAGAACCTATCTGCTACCACCCTATGATCTCACTTGGTGCTATATTTTTACTTATTAGTTATGTGACTACGTCTAGGTGTCTAGGGTAATGATGGTATAATGCAGTGTAAGTCAAATCAATACAATTACACTTTAATTCTAACACATAAATAGGACTGGGTCAATACGACAACCACAAACAGACTAACACTCTAGAATATATCTTACAGAAGTCTATGGCTGAATTGTAGGTAACAATACATATATATCTTCTTCTCTTCTTCCGTCCTTAACCACCGACCGTCAAAGCAGTCAGTGGCCATTACGCCTAGTGGCGTCTTAGGGCAACAGCAGATAGGTTTTCTTTGCCATTGTTTCCCATCACGCCTAGTGGCGTCTTTAGGGCAACGGCAAATCAACCCATTTGCTGTATTTTCCGTAATCGAAGTGACTGGCAAACGGGTGATCAGCCCGTTGATAATACATATATATATTACAATTTTATTTTCCCTGATTCAGAATTTTCTGAGTCAGGACCAACAACAAAATGAAATTTATGGTTTTATTTACATAAAATTAAATACCACAATGGATCTTCTTTCCATATCAAGAAATATTACAATCTAATTATATTTAGGTATTACTATAGACTAAGTTAACACTGGTAGTTAATGGTGGGTTGGGATGTTCTCATCCTCCCCTCTCTTTTCTTTTTCTCTTGCAGAATGTTTATTCGACAGTTAATTCTTTATTTATTAATTTTGTATATATGTGTGGATGAACGTCTTAGTGCCGACACACTGGCACTTATCTTTCTGTTGGTAGTAGTTACTATGCTGACAGTCTCCTATATTTCATAGGTTGATTCGTGGTAGCGAGCGTGTACCAGCATAAATTTCAACCGAATGACCAATCTGACACAGTCCCTGGCGTAGTGTGGTAGCGAGCGTGTACCAGCAAAAATTTCTCAACTTCTCTCACGGAGATAATTACACCAGAGTTCTGGCACTAGCTTAGTACCAGAACAAAAACCCTGAAACAAGGTTATGATTCTTTATAACATATCGACAATATCATTCCACAAGTAACACATGATATAATTCAATAAAAAGAAAAGGGTCAGATCCCCCTGACCAACCCATTTCAACCATTTTCATCTGAGATAACAACTCATACCAGTGCTCCTATTCTTCTCCCTAATGGCTACAACGCCTCTGACACTTCAACAATGATTCTCTCCCATAGAATAAGGTGGGTTAGCCTTCCCGCTGGTAACTGTGGAAATCATTTTTAGTTATACAACTCATGTCAGTTCTACTGCGTGTGAGCAACACCACAGGCCCTGCATAAGTCTTCTAGGAGACCTATATACTCAGTCGTAAAACATTCCCAATAAAGCAGTATCTTATACACCAAATTTGTGTAATAACAAGGTTAATAAATTCGTTCTTACCACAATTCAATTGAAATATCACAAACATACGTAGACTGGCATTAGCATTAATATATATTTAAGTTCAGCTTTGCCCCGGTCCAGACTGCCAAGGTTTTATTTCACTCTTAGCACTGCTGTTCTCAACGCAGCTTGCATACTAACAATTTTGTATCAAATGGCAACAAGCCTTGGAAGTTTTTTTCCAATGTCACTAGACTGGCCCAATCACAGTGAGGGTCTAGCTATTCAATTCCAATTTGAAAAAAAAAAAAAACTCCAAACATACTAGAAGTGAGTCTGCAAAATATTGTTAGCTTTTTGGCCCAACCAATTCCCTCCTTCCTATACTTCTATACTAACCAATCGGATTTGAATCACTCTAATGCCTCTTTTTAAACTTGCGTCCCCAAATAACGTTATGAATAGAATGAGCAAAAACAACAGTCCGTCTGTCTTACCGTTCGTAGATATATAGTATTTTTTCAATATCTTGGTTAATAATTTGGCTACTATGTATATTAAAACATATTATTGCTCAGGGGACTCTAAGCTATCATTATATATGATTTTTATGGCCATATTCATTGTCGTTTGGATTTTACTATTTGTCACTGTTAGTCGTCAATTATATACTTTTCCATAAGTCGGCCATCTCCCCCCGTCTCTATCATTTTATTCAAAATAAAACAACTGTTTGGGTTACGTCAGAAATACACTACTAGGCAGGAATTGAGAGCTGACTGTGTGTGTGTATATACATTCTGGCGTGTCCAACAGCGTGGATATATGCATGGAACTGCGAGAATATAGTACGAAGCATGCATGGCTTTTGCGTCTTGTTTTTCAAATCTGCTTAAGGCAATACTTCGAGCGATCTTCACAATTTGGCTTTTCAAAACCCAAACGCGTGACAATGGTAGCATTTCTTCTGTCGCTCCTCCACGTCCCTCCGTTTCTTCTCTCACTCGGTCTTTGGAACAAATACTCCTTGACCCTGCAAAAATGTTATTTTTAATTCTCAAGGACGAACTAGGAAAGCGTGTAAGATTTGACAGCGGAATCATTTTTGAAGCATTACCACTGCACAAAATTCAGCGCTATACTGCCGTAGAAGACGATGATAGGCAAACACACACGGGCGGGTTTATTTATTATCATAGGAGTAAAATCTTACTGAATTTAGCGATTATTTCACAGAGTTCGCTACACACCTCCCCTCCTAAAACATGCATTCATTGCAGGTTATAATCTGTGAGATAACATAGCGCAAATGAAGCCTTATGCGTTTTTCTGATTTTCATCATAAGGATGTCTACTCAAAAAGTCGGCACCCATATTTTGCGAGCCGGGAATGTATTCAATTGTAAATGAATAAGGCTGTAAGAGTAACGACCATCTTAATAACCTAGCATTTTCATGCTTTGCCTGTGACAAAAATACGAGCGGCTGATGATCTGTTTGGACCACGAAGGTTCTACCATACAGACAAATCTGGAATTTTTTAATAGCCCAGATTAAAGCTAAGCATTCCTTTTCACTTGTTGAATAGTTTTTTTCCGCTTTGTTCAACTTGCGGCTTGCATAAGCGACTGGGTTCAATTCACCATCTTGTGAAGAGGACCTTTGCAACAATGTAGCCCATAAGCGCACATTGCTTGCGTCACTTCTCACGACAAATTCTTGATTCAAGTCAGGCAATTTCAATACCGGCCTGCTTGTGAGTTTTTCCTTTAACTCCTGGTATGCCAATTCACACCGTGCTGACCAATTAATTGTATCAGGTTGTCGCTTACGCGTTAAATCCGTCAGAGGAGCACATAGAGAGTTAAAATGTTCAATGTACTTTTGGTAAAAACCACACAACGACACAAAAGATCGCACATCTTTCTTTGTCTGTGGCCTCGGTGCTCTCTGCAATTTCTCCAGGTTCTTTGGGTCAGGGGTCATGCTACCCTGATGTACCGTATGTCCCAAGAATTCCAACTCTTTACATCCAATACAACATTTGGTTGGTCTAGCGGTCAAGTTAGCCTCTCTGAGTCTACCAAACAGCATATTCAAAGAGTTAACGTGTTCTTCAAATGTTTCAGTAGCGATGAGGATATCATCCATGAAATTCGAGATGCATGGATTTTTCAGGGGATCCAACAATTGTCGCATCATCCTAGAAAACACACTCGGGGCATTTTTCAACCCAAACGGTAGCATGTTGAACTCATAATGGCCTTCCGAGGTGCTAAAGGCCAAATAAGGTCGAACCTCAGGCTTTACTGGAATTTGATAATAGCCTTTGCTAAGATCCACCTTAGAAAAATATTTTGCCTTGTTCAGCCTGGCAAATAGTTGATTTGTATCAGGTAATGGATCCATCTGACCTTCTGTGACAGCATTCAGTTTCCTGTAATCTATGCACAGTCTATGTTCCCCAGATGGTTTCCGCAACAAAACCACACTAGAGCTATAAGGAGATTCACTGTGAGAAATAATCCCTTCTTGTAACAAATAATCTATCTCCTCTTTCAAAGCTTTTTCCTTAGCGAAAGGAATAGAATAAGGCCTCATAGAGATGGGTGTTGGGTCTAGTAGTTTCATATCATATTCCAACAAATTTGTGTGCCCCGGCTTATCCGTTAAAACGTCTGTATGTTTCTACAGGACCTTTTGAATCTTCTCCCTCTGTCCTTTTGTCAGGTGATTACTGATCTTCACCTGTGCAAACGTTTCACTGGGTTTCAGTGGATATTCAAAAGAGGTGAGAGGGTCATTTTTCATTTCGGTTGCGATAGACAAGGCCATTAAGTGTGTTCCTTCCTGGATTTGCCTGTCCAGATATTTCTTTAGAAGGTTCACATGATAGACTTTTTCCTTTCCCTTCTTGTCTATCTTATAATTTGTTCTGGATACCTTTTCCAAAACCGTATATGGACCTTGCCATCCGATTTGAAGTTTATTGCTGCAGCCTGGTAGTAGAAGAAGCACCTTCTCCCCTACAGCAAGCTCCCTATCCTTCGCTTTCTTATTATAATAAGCAGCATGCTTTTTCCTGGCTTGTCTCAAATTATCATTTGTCAGTTTCCAGCTAGTTTTTAAACGAGTGGTCAGTTCGTTCACATATTGATAGGATGAGGTAACAGTCTCTTCTGCCTTCTCATCGGTCCACGTCCTTAACAAGGCTTCCAATGGACCTTTTATTGGCCTCCCAAATAACAGGGTTGCCGGTGCCATTCCGGTCGAATTATTTGGAACTTCCCGTTACGCAAACAACGCAGCGGGCAAAAATTGGTCCCATGTATCAGGTTTTTCATGGGCCAGCTTTCTCAGGATATAAATGAGAGTCCCATTGAACCTCTCTATCTGGCCGTTCTCTTGGGGGTGATACGGACTACAATGAAAGTGCTTGGCTTGGAATAACTTGAAAACTTCTTCCGTTAGTTTCCCCTTGAACTGTGAGCTGTCATCAGTCAAGATTTGATGCGGGAATCCTAACTTCGTGAATATAGTAAGTAATGCCTCTGCCACATGCTTCGAATCGATTGACGACAGGGCTACCGCCTCTCCCCACAAAGAACAAGTGTCCACCAGAGTAAGGATGAAACTGTTCCTCCTCTTGGTCCGAGTGAGAGGTCCCACAATATCCCCTGCAACTCTCTCAAAAGGTGTTCCCACTATGGGCATTTCCCCTAGAGTTGCTGGAGCAGTCCAATGCTTTGGAGCTACTCTCTGGCATTCTGGACAGGATTTTACATATCTTTTTATATCTTCCGTTATCCCTGGCCAGAAATAATGACAAGCTATACGCTGTCCTGTTGCGCTTATCCCCATGTGACCACTGAAGGGGATAGCATGTCCTAACTCTATTACCTTTTCCCTATATGAAGTGGGAAGGACCAGCTGTCCGTGACCATTTGAACCAGTTCCGCCCTTCCTATAGATCAATTTATTCTTCATATAAAATTCTCCTTTATTAGGAGGGGTATGGCATTTTGGGAGTTTCTTAAAACACGGGTTCAGTGACCTATCTTCAGCCTGTGCCTTCCTCATCTCCTCTGAATAAGTAATTATAGGTTCATCTTCTTCCTTCTTCGACTGTGACCTGGTCTGCACTGTAGCCATAATCACAGGTCTATTGGGAGTCCCCAAGAAGACATAACGACACCCCAATATCAGAGGGTAGATGGGTTCGTTAATCACTGCTGCTTTGATTACTCCTTCCACATAGCGAGTTTTCACAGTTATCCTTGCGATGGGAAGTGTCACGGTTGCTACGTCCTTAGTCGCCCCTTGTATATCCACTGTTTCTGTGGTATACTGATCTGGATTCATTAGGTGAGAACTCACGACTGAATTAAAATCTAAACCTGTATCATACAGGCACCTTATGGTGACACCATTACATACAACATCCTCACAAACTGGGGGGTGATAAGGTTCCTGCTGTCCAGCGGGCGTGTCCTTTAATCCCTTGTTCCCCGTTTTCATAGCAGCGAAGTTAGAAGGTTTCCTTTTACAAACAGTGGTGTCATGAGTGTTCCTCTTACACCACTTACACCATATCTTTCCTTGATTGAAAGGTTTTCTTTCATCATATTTTCGGTCATTGAACTGAGGGTTTTTTCACGATAATCGACTCTTGGCCTATCAAAGTTGTGTTTACCTTTGTTACCTTGATCTCTATGGTCAAACTTATTTTGGTTATGAGGGGCCTTATTTTGTTCTATAGGTTTCTTTCTAGCTCCAACTACCTCTGCCCGGGCCGCCTGATACCTCTCAGCGACATTAAGTACCATCGTTTGGCAATGTCTGCAGAATGGGAGAAGATCGGCTACCACGACAAGCATGGGAAACAAAGAGCCAGGGATCCAGACCTCCAAGACGACCCAGAGTCCGCTGGGAGGACAACATTAGACAATCTTTGAAGGACCGAGGACTAGAATGGAACCAGGCCAGGAAGAAGACAGCTGATAGAATGGTCTGGCGCTCTCTCTTCCAAACCTCTACACCTCACGGTTGAAGGGGAACGACTAAGTAAGTAAGACATTAAGTACCTCGCCCAACTTCTCTGCACCTTGTTCCATGAGAAACTTTCTCAGGTCAGGAGCCATGGACTCTCTTAATTGCTCTATCATGATCATCTCTTTCAGATCTTGGGTCTTCCCCAGAGCAGTCCATTTCTCCAAATAGGTTTCCAATCTGGCAGAGAATTGGTGGTATGTCTCCCCAGACAGAGTACTACACTCCTGAGAAACTACATGTATGCTTTTATGTGTGAGTGTCTGCATTGCACCCTGGCAGTGCCTCACGCTGTTGACCTAGATACACGCAACACTGAACTGTCCAGGTGATCAACGACACGCCCACTCAGCGACACTTAAACACGGTACAAATACCAGATTTCACGCGAGCAAACAGACTTTAACATCATAACATTCTGGTAAAATCAACAGGTAACATCTGGCTGTAATATCTGGTGGGTGAAACGGGTGGTTACACCTTTCCCTTAATCCGTTCGCCAGTAAAGTAATTAAACACGGCAGATCGCCAGATCAAAGAGCGGGCTCGCTCGATTTCGTCCTATGACCACGTCTGCAGGGCGGTGAACAGTGTGATTTTACGATCGAAGAAATTTGCACTGATTAGCAAATTACGTTATGCCGATCTAAGCGAAAGAGCATGAATCTGGTTTTCGGCTTTAATGTGAGAAAGATCTTTGATTTGCAGATTGAACAAAGAATTCTCCGTAGGTGTAAAAATCTGGCAGAGAGCCTGGGGTTTTCTGTCTATAGTGAATCTTTCCCTTTGATTTCAGATATATATAAACCTCTGCATTTTAAAAACGCATTACTCAGTACTCCTCTGCTTTTAAAGACATCTAGCAGCGATTTCTAGAATCCCCTGGTTTTAGTATAGTTTCTTAGTTTCTCGTTGGAGATAGTCTAGAAGAAGTTTGTGTGAAGGTAAATATATCTACTAGTAGTTTGAGTGATTTTAGTGCTAAATCGTCAATTATATTTCTCTAAGATTTTGAGCATAGTAATTTTCTAGATAGGTCCGTCAATGATATTTCTCTAGGTTTTACGGCGTTACAGTGGATAGCAGAACAAAAAATAATTTCTAGCTAAACTCTTCCAGCTATAATATAAATTTTATTAACTGCTAGTAACCAGTCAGAGAGTATTTTAACCAACTAAGTAAATGCACTGATTCATCATGTGTATTGAAGAAATATGTATTTATTTCTAATTCACGATGACTGATTTTTTTAAATGACTAGAATTTATTTCACGGAAGTTTTAAACGATAAAACAAGCTCTAAGCTTGTAGATATAATTTAAAGTTAAATAACCGAAGTGGATAAATATATTCTATGTTACGCGGTTTAAGGATAGGATTCTGTATATACATTGGTTAAGTATTTTGTATGTTTTTCTCTTTATACAGTATTTGGGTCAAACCCTAAACCTTACCAGCGGCTTCCATGTAAATCTGAGAATAATCATACTAAAGAACATTTTTAACTTAGTTCTGGATCTTCAAGGTAAATCTGGTCTGAGGTTGTGTTTACACTCAGAGATAGACCGAATACCAACCCAAAGAACTTAAGAGTGACTTTGTAAACTGGGCATATATAGTTCCAGATTTCTTTTGCAACATCTAATTTACAGTCGGCTCGTTGCGGCGACCTAACAAACCTTAACATTTCCGACGTTTGTTCATTTGTGGTGTGACCAAGAATTTTTATACTGAGAGAAGTTACCGACCTGACATTTCCTAAGTACTGGAAACCTCAAGATTCTGAAACTGTGAGCACTGTGACATCTATTACCTGAACTGATTTGAAGTGACATAAACAGTAATCCAATCTTTAAAAAATATAGCCGTAAAGAGAACGTTCCCCGGAGGGATTGGAATTAACCGGTCTCTGTAGAGCTGGAGTTCTTTTTGTCAAAAGAACACTGGATTTGCTGTGGGTGTGTGTGTCCTAAAGCTTGCGCCAGAAGGTGAAAAATCAAGTTTGTAGGTAAGAACGAATGTGAGTGGCCACTGTTGTATGGATAGAAATCGTATAAAAGCACTTTGGAATGAGTGGTTCTCTGATCCCTTTCGTATAATTATGTAGACCATAGCTTTGTAATTTGACTTTTGGGGCAAACTTTTTCTAACGTTGTTGTCTCAACAGAGATAACAAGGGGAGAAAGTTTTGTTGTTACTGCCAACCGGATGCAACAAACTACGCATCGGATGGCAAGGGCCGTTTACCGTCCTGAAAAAGATCTCGAGAACGAATTATCAGATCTCTATCAAAGGAAAGGAGAAGGTTTACCATGTAAATCTGTTAAAGAAATACTTGGAAAGACCGGTGCCGTCCCCCGAGTGTGAGTGTATGTGAGTGGTTACTATATATATATATATATATATATATATATATATATATATATATATATATATATATATATATTAATATATATTCTAGTAGACTGTCTGAGTAACCAAGTTCTGTTGTAGAGATAGGCTGAAGGAGAGAAAGCTTCTCAAGTTCAGGGACAGACTCTACTTATTTTCCATCTATTCACTCGTGAAAAATCTATCTCTTATATTATCTCTCACTGAATCACCACCTGTTCTAGTCTATTCAGAAGGGACCAATCTATGTCTTAATTCCCCTATCAAAAATCTACGACAGGTGGGTGTATAGATGGACGGATCGATCAATTAACAGATGGATAAATGGATGGATAGAAAGATAAATTGATAGATGTTAGATAGATAACCGAAAGAATATAAAGATGAAAGGACGGATGGGTGGATAGAGCAGTACATTTAAAAGATTAAATCGAAGTTACATTTGTAAAATTACAAATAACAAAATTGAATAATCACTTAAGTTTTACAGTTTGAAAATAATTTGAATAGTTAAGATGGAAGAAAAAGTTATCATCACGATCGTGATGGGACGTAAACTATTACAAGAAGTTCAAGTGACAGCATATATATTTTGAACTTAGCTGCCAATGATGTTTCTGTTCCTTCTGATGGGTTGCTTCTTTTAACACTGCTCACGCTCGTCGCTGGTCAAGGTTGTCGGGTGTAAGCTCGTTCCCAGAAATGTCAGGGAGAGACTACGAAAGTTAGTCCCTCGTCTTAAAGAGTAGGCCACTGTTCCCTTCTTGTTCCAGAGATAGTACTTTCTGCTGGTACCACTAATAACTATGCCAAAAGAATAGAAACGAAACGCTCACCTGAGTATTGCATTTCCCGGCACATACTTATGTGTCCCCTTTCTTATTCCACCATCCCATTTAACTCAGAATTTACCCTCGATCAGAATTAAATTTAATCCCTTGGTATAAAACTGTCTTTACATTTAAATTGAATAGCTTTTATAGTTATGTGACCGTGTGGCCAGAAGGATGCAATTTTAGACTGGGTAATTAATTTATGATCTGGTCTACGGTGTATATTTGTGCACATGCTGGCATTCTCACACGGGAATGGGCGATTTAAACGAAACACACACACATATGGTCATTTAAGCGCATCTACTAGCATATTTTCACACATGTGTAACACCACACACGCAACACACACACACACATGGACACATAAGCACATATACTTGCAAGTTTTCACACATATATATGTGTTATTACGTAGATGATGTCTGTCCATTAGAAAGATGCTACTTTATTTTGTTTCATTTTATTTCAGAGAGTCCAGCAGT